>PRKT01000516.1:147194-200324 GCA_003671525.1 Saccostrea glomerata | reverse complement strand
ATACCAAAGATTTTTGTATTCTTTCGAAGTTTTTTCTAGTCTTGTCTGACCCCCTTATAATATGTTTATATTTTGTTTTGCGTCATTTACTTCAATAAATGACATTTTTTCACTTTCACTACTGTTGTTATTTTAATTTTAATCCATCAAAAAACTAGCTCAGTTGACTTGGCTTCGGTCTTGCATAATAACAGAGGAACATAAATTAACAATGTCGTAATTTAGTCAAACAATATAAAAAAGCATAAAAGTTGTCTAATCAATAACTCATGACAAAATATGAGGGTTGTCCCAGAAAAAGAGCGAACATTTTCAATATCTTTTGTTTCACTAAGACTATAAAGTTTAAAGTTGGCAAACATCACTATCAACATTTTTTTTTAATAATGCTTAACAATTTTGATGGGATATATCTATGATTTTTCTCTCAGGTAAACAAATCTAACAAATCAGATGTCGGCGCAACACTGACACATCAAACCGTAACTCGTAGTGTTTTTGAATACGTTCTTGAAACTGTGCCTCTAGTAAAATTCATAAAGGATAAATTAGGCAATGTATTTAATTTTCTTTTAGTTTCCAGGTTATTCATTACGAAATACTAGTGTTACCAATAGACACTTTCACAATCCCGATCATAAACCTAACTATTCAGGATCGAACTTTTTAACACTGATCTTCACGTATGCATACGACGTCCTGCTTCTGACTTTTCACTTCATCTTCATTTTTCTCTACCATCGGATAACCAGTCAAGTCAACCTCAAACCCCTTTAACTAGAGATAAACCTGTTTCCCTTTTTTTCATCATTTAAATCTCTTTTCTCTATGTGCAGGAGTCCATACTCCGCTCAACAAAGTGTAAATTTATAATTTGATGCTCCACATTACCACCAACGTCACCATTTTTGACAATGTCTAATTTAAAGTGCTTTGGCACATATCGTCATATATTTGTCATTAATGATGTCAATAAAATGACTTTTAAAACACGAGTTCATCAAATTATAGAGTATTTATGTTGGTAAATTTTATGCATTATTACATTATATTTGTGTATAACCTGATTACAAAGAAAACTTCAGTGACAATGACCGGTCACGGTAGCCTAGTGGTAGAGCGTTCGCTTCGTGATCGGGAGGCCCGGGTTCGATTCTCGTTTGCGGCGCCGCGTCATACCTAAGACGTAAACAAAGGTAGTGACTGTTCCTTCGCCAAGCGCTCGGCACTAGAAGTGAAAGTCACGGGTCTTTCGGATATGACCTTAAAAACGTAGGTCCCGTGTCACGGTAGGCGCTGGCACGATAAAGAACCCTCACTGCTCAATGGCCCTGAGTGCCGAGTATAGGTCTAAATTTGAAGCCCTTCACCGGCATACGGTGACGTCTCCAAATGAGTGAAAAATTCTCAAGAGGGACGTTAAACAATATTCAATCAATCAATCAATCAGTGACAATGCTATTTGTAAAAGTAAAAAAAAATGTGTGCTCCGATTATTTTACCAATATTTCACATCCTTTAGATGCTGTTTTTATAAGCATATGACATCACAGGCCTACAATATTTTCTAAAAAATAACAAGATTATCATTTTCTAACAGCATCAGAAATTATTGCCGATTAGCTTTGGTTGAATAGTATTTCAAATATTCAAAAAGTTCGTTTTTTTTCTAGGACACCCTCGTATAATTCCTATTAAAATAGTTTTGATGTTTAATGACAGATTGTTTTTCTATTGTTATAAACATAAACATTTTCCTATATTCACGAAAAAATAAGCATTCATTCAGTCTGAATTCACTGATAAAATAAAGATTAATGTTTTGCAGCATTCATTTACCCAGTATATTTTATTGCATTGATCAAAAGTGATACAATACCAACCCAGAACGTGGGACAATGTGATAAAGAATAACTCTTTCATTATATTGATAGTGTTTTATTCAAAAATAATTTCAACGAATTTTTCAGGAAGGGAAAATATCATGAGAATTTCTAAAAAGATTAGGCGTTGACCTTGAAAAGAGTTGCTTTAATTATTTGTAGCTACATTTATATGAATGTAGAATTATTAAAACATAACAGTGAAAAAATTTGACGATTACATTTTTTATACATTTACTATTAAATGACCCTAGTTAAAAATATGTTTATGAATAATATTCTTTTTTAAGATATTTTGATTGGATAGAAATCCGTCAATTTTATTATTATGTGCAAACTATAACTAGTGTGAAGATATAAAGATGCCAGGGAGCTATATCTTCCACTGCTTATTAGAATATGTTTTTGGATTATAAATTGATTTCATTCATTATGACTTTAGTGTGAATTAATCTACTTTTAAGTGAGGTTTTGTCTCGAAGCATTAATAGTGCGGTAAATGTCTACAATAATCACAAGGCAATAAAACGCCTGAAAATCAGAAAGGGGAAATAGGAATACATGATTAACAATTTTAGCTTCCAATATCATCATTATGAACATTAATAGTGGCCAATTTGTTTCCTTTTCCTATTGTCAATGGGAAACCGTCTTGCCTTTGGGGAAATTGTGGGTGTCTCATTATAACTAATTTATCATCACCTGTTGATAAGACCAGGAAGTCAAATTAACAAGGTAAATAGACTGGTTCTACAGGTGTTCTGAATTTACGCAGACTCATTCAAGCACTGTAACGTATCATTTTATGACCTCTTCACAGATTGGGTTTGTCTGTTGATTTTTTTAAAATCTCGATCCATATTTGTTCTCTTCATTTTACAATCAATAATGGAAAGCATTTTAAATTAATTTTATCTTAATATTTAGTTAAGTCCAATTGGAAATAATTCTTTCAATTATTTTTTTAAAATTATAAAACTTTTTTTGAAAAGATAATATTCTAAATCCGTTTATAACCTTTAACCTTTATGAGTGAAGCTTTAGAAATTCACACTTGATAAACGATTTCGAATATCAAGAAAAATGGATTCATTAAACAAAATATTCTTTAATTGACTTTTAGCCATTTAAACATGGCAAGTATTTAGTATAAATTGATAAAATTAAGGAAGCAGAATTATCATTTTTGGAACTGGGTTGTATATACATGTACGATCGCAAAACTTCCTTTACTTAAATATTACAATTGTAGGATGCCTTATAATGATGAATCTATATGGAGTTTTTCATTACAGTTCTTTTATTTAAAAAAAACATTCCAACTTAATAGAGTCATTTTTTTTCACAAAATGAAATTGTTTACAACTTTCCTTTTAATAAATCATGTAAGTCATGTCCACGAAAGCCCTTGCGCACAATTTTAAAAGGTGTCTTTATATCCAAGGACAAAAACTGCAATTATTGGTACAAGGTACTTCGTCTTTTCTGGTATTTGACCTTTTAGTCTCGGTAATCGTTGAATTTATCATAACAGGATTAAATTTTGTTTTAATTAATTACTTAATTGTCAGGGTTTACATTCACTTAAGTATTCATTCATTTTATAAACACAACTTTTAAATTAAACATTTATCATCATGTTTATAATCAACCAGCATGTATGTAAGATTATGTAAATCAAGTGAAGCTGCAGTTAATAAATATTAAGATAAATATTCTGGAAAAGACTTCATGGATCTCTCTCTCTCTCTCTCTCTCTCTCTCAGCCCTTTTTGTGTATCTATCTACAAATGTTTAAGTGTCATATTCATCTACTTTAACGATGGATGACACTTAAACATTCTATCGAACTAAACATTGCCTTAGTTTGAAAAATATTTTCAATAGAACTTTCATAAAGAAAAAAATATTTGATTCGATTTGAAATGAGAGATACACTTGTACATCATGAATTTAAAAAAAGAAATATTGGTACATTAATCTTTGTCTTTGGATGCCTAATTCTGAGAGCTTTGATATTGCTTGATCATTTAATTGTTTTGATATAATTTATCGTTGAATATATAATTTCATAACGTTTACCCCTTCATTTATTGTATATGTCATTCGACAATATGCATGTCAAGAGTTGTTACTTTAAAATGGTTTTTGCTAGAAAGTAATGACTTAACAGAGGTTGATGATTCAAATAAAAAAGTGTCAAAAACTGCACAAACTTGCTTGTTTTGTGTGAATTTAGTTACATAACATCTAACTTCTTATAAACATCAACGTGTAAGGGTTGTTCGACAATTTCAAAAAAAATATTAAACATGGGTAACGCACAAAAAAATATGCTTCGTTACTAATTTAATCCTTCGACGTATTCCTTGTTAAGCTTTACCTATAACTGGAAAAGTTAATTCTTTTGGTGGTTCCCAAAAGACACTCATGGTTAGCATTCCCCAGGAGTTTTCCTGACAAATAATGTTCTTTTGTTGGCAGCCGCCCGCCCACAATTTTTATCATTTCAATACCCGAATTTTTCCTTGACAATAACGCTAAAAATTTCAATGAGCTAAAATTAAGATAATTAAACAATTGTAGGGAATTTGAATACAGAATCCCTGCCATCTGCTATTCAAAACATAATTAATCTAATGTGTAAATATTCAGAAAAAACAGGATATTGACGTAGCTCTTCGCTTTTTAAAATGCAAAAATAAGATGTAAATGTAATTAGCCCAGTAAAATTTTGATATGACTTGAAGTTGAGAACGCAATTGAGGCTTCGAAAGAAATACCTGGTATTTGAAAGAATGTATAACCGGTCTTCATATTATCTCTATACGTATGAAATATATAGAGATAACGAACAGACAGAGTATTCAAGCTCAAAAGCCCATAAAATAATACAAAACGGGAGCAGAGCAAACACAAACCTCCAAAACATCAGAGGTGGGATCAGGTCCCATATAAACCCTAGAAATCAAACAATATTTTTATCCTGTTATGTCGGATCTATTAAGTAATACTTCGAAGAAATTTTTTCTAAAATCATTATTTTAGCATTTTATACTTTTAGTATACCAGTCAACCAGGGGGAGTTCGATCTAACATAACTGGAATGGATTGTTAAACTTCATTAAAAAATCCTTACAAAGATACATTGCTTGGTCCAGCAAATGATCCACCCAGCCCTTATCTTTTAAAAATATTAACTGCTGTAAAGGAGAAATTAAAATGTAATGTGCTACAACTTATTATAGAACTTGTACATATCAGATGCGGATCCTCAGATCAAAACCTCTTAAGAAATCTTTTAAGAGATTATAGTTTTCAAAAATTTATAACATTATAATTTACGACTTTTCTACACTTTACTTGTATGCTACAGTTTCTTAAGATATATTTATATATAAACTTCTTATCATCAATGACAACTGATTCCTGTTCGTTATCTTCACAATTCGTTTTGAAAACCTTATTGATAATATCTATCAGTAGACAGCCTTAGTTTGAAAAAAAATAAGGTGACGATAACGAATAATGATCGTACTTGGAGCATGCCTTGGTCAAATAACTTGTGAGACGCTAACACCACATGTAGGTGATAACGAAATAATATGTTTTACGGTGAGACCGTTGGGGCGAGTGCAGTTGTAACATAAAAAAACTTGAAAAAAATGATCAGCCACTTCAAACATCAAGCCGCACGAAACATCTCGACTAGCTGGGACGTCACACGACGTCACGGAGCTCGTCAGAGCTTACGGAGACAGCCAAGCATCTGATTGAAACTTAAGACCTAGTGCAATTTTGGTCGAAAAACAATGAGAGTTATTTTTTGTTTCTTTGAAAGATTTCTACAAACTGAAAGCCTTTTATGCTTTACGTTATTATTTATTCATATATTCGCGCAAAGAACATTGGGTAGTAAAGAAATTCAGGGAATGTTTCACATAAAAATTTGCCTGACGTATGTACAGGGTTTTTTTCCCCGAATGTCCTCTGTTCTTACACGTAAGTCTATTGAGCTCGCTTCGCGAGCGTTGCTTCGCTACGCACGCTATTATTTCTCATACAATTTACAAATACAAAGAAACATTTTCTTTGTATTGTAACAAGGCAAAATACGTTGAAAAGATGGGAGACCCATGAAACAGTTATTTAGGGGTATGTATGGTTTTGAAGCACACGATCTTACTACATGTAGTTTCTCTAAGACGTAATTTATTTTTAATGCTGCAAATGACAGCAAAAATATTTTTCATGGAAAATTAAGATCACGATCTAGTAATTGAAAGGAGTCTACAGATTTTTCAAATTTGAGAACGATTTTTAATTATCATATACAAATATAGCTTGGTAAAATAAGTTGTTTCGTTATTTAATGTTTCGATTGAATTGACTAAAACATAAATTTTA
The DNA here is from genome assembly GCA_003671525.1 of Saccostrea glomerata. Lineage (NCBI taxonomy): Eukaryota > Metazoa > Mollusca > Bivalvia > Ostreida > Ostreidae > Saccostrea > Saccostrea glomerata. The sequence goes on along the minus strand of PRKT01000516.1, from coordinate 194,034 downwards.
TTCATTAATGAAGAACAAAAAAAATTAGATAATAATATCAGTGTTTTTCCATTTCAGATAAAAGAAATGTATGTGCCTACAGTCTCTCATTAAACGGTTTTTGTTTCTTCTTAACCTCCTTTCTAAACGAAATTAAATTAATATTGATATTTAAATTACTTGATTTCAATATATTTAATTTGCTTTATTTTCTGCATAATTTGAAAACAGCTTACGTACCGGAAAAATTGAGCTTAACTTAATTAAAACGTAACAATGGATTTGATATTGACCTTAAGAAGTGCAAATTCAGAACACATGTAAATGAAATGATACTGTCTTCTTGTTTCTTGTTTTATGTTTAATACAGAGACGTCAAAATGAAGGGTTTCAAAATTTAAATTCAGACCTTTACTCGCCACTGAGGGCTTTTGAGCAGTGGGGGTCTTCATTGTGCCAATGCCAGCTGTGACACTGGCATTCGGTTTTTAAGGTCTCATCCGAAGGACCTGCAATCTTCGAAGTGCCAAGCGCGTGGCTAAAGAAAATTTGCTACTTATTTTTTTTATCGAATTGGGACAGAAATATTAACATTTAGAAATGGCTTAATCTCTTATATAAAATCTTGTTGTGATTTATTTCTTCTTTTGTTTACTTGTGTTTTCACATTCACTATCTTGATTTATATAACAATATCCACCAGGTAAATTTTTAATTAATCTTGAAGGCGGTAAATTTCCCCTAAATATTAACATTGAGGGGTTGAGGAGCTAGGTAACTCCTAAAATATTAAGAACTGGAGACCAAAAAACCCATTTCGATGCCGCATATAAATAAGTAAACATTTGTAATGTTTAAGAAGAAAAAGAGATTGAAGACGTAGCAACTGACTCAAATTTGATTTAATGTGTAGTAAATTTATCGCCTCAGGTAGATCAGTTCATGAATTTTCAATTACTTAAAATAGTCACAACTCTACACTAAATGATTGCGAAACAATCAATTAATAATCAGAGAATTGACATGTTTTCTCGGCAATTGCTTAGTTTGTCTTATTTTTTGCAACGTTAACAGTCATGTGTAATATATAAAAATGGTGACGGTTGATTAAAGCGGTTTTTTTTCTTTATATTCCGACATACCATGTTAAAGATTCGATGACCTTGCTGACATGATACCGCATATTGATCTTCATGTGCGTTTCCTGAGCAGTACTTTAAACTCAAACCGTCGTGCAGAAGCACATACATATCTTTATATTAAATTGTCTTCCGTGACGTAATCCAAATTTGCAGATTTCCCAGTTTTTATTTGTAATTGGGTTATATGTCTTTAAGAACATATATACAATATAGCACACCAGTTAAATGATTATAGGTACTCTACAAATAGGACATACAAAAAAATACTACGTCATATGAGCCATTTCTTGAAGCTAAAATTTCTTTTTTCTTATTTTTGATTAACATTTCTTCCTACAAAGCCATGAAGAAATTGTAAAATAAGTTTCCTTTCCAAAGTTAAATTTCAAAAGGAAACAATTAAAAAAAAAATTAAAGTACAAAAGGCCTGGGGTCATAAAACTTTGATGAGCTCACTTTTGATCTCAGTCTCACTTTTTCAATATTTATTCCTGTGGAAAAGATGAGACTAAGATTAAAAGTTAGCTCGTCTAAGTTTTATGTCTCCTAGGCTAGATGTTTTACTTGTTTTTATATGAAATATACATTTTTTAAAAATCCTTTTAAAATTAAGTACATTTATATTTGGATTTTGAACAATAAGAATCCATTCAATGCAGAAGAAAATTGTCATAACGAATCTCTTGCAGAATTCAACTCAGTTACAACGTGTCTGTTTCATATGAATATATTTTTTTTTTACAGTCGAGTAATGTATGATAATTTGTTAATTATAACATGTTCTTTTTTTAAATTCAAAAATTGAAATAAATAAATATAATCTTAAGTCTTCTAATAAGTTTTATTTTAAATGTGGTTCTTACTTTTATCTCGTAATTATGCACAATATAAGATTTTTTTTGTCTTATGCAAACACACATGAATTTTAGTTCCTTAATTATTACATTTTATCGAAATGTTTCACAATTTACAAATAATAGTAACAGATACATGCATCAATGAATAAATACCTCTCTTTCTCTCACTCCCAATGAATCTTCGTTTCCCTCATTTGCAATTGGTATACCGAGGGTAAGGACGAGGTTCATCCAAAATACCAGGCTAATAGACTTGGGTCCTTTCATTTCTATGTGTGTTTTGATAAATGAATCGTGGAGTTTTTTCCTTTCCCTTAGTTACATACCTTAATAGCATGTATTAGTCTGTAATTGTCGCTGCCTCGGACGTGAAATTTAACTTTTAAGTTTATTATTCATCAACTGTTTTGGCAGCCGTTTAGTGGTTAGGCTCAAGAAGTTATCCAATCACTACATTAAAGTATGATACTAAACTCCGCCAAACATATATTAACTTAATTCTTTGGTTATTGGATTATGTTTATACATTGTTTGAATTAAACTCATAAACTGTATTAAATATTCAGGAAGACAACACATTCTACTTATTATACAACGAAAATATTCGGTCAGTTGTCAAAATGTGAGAAAAATACATATGATCCGTAAAGTTTCCCCAGATGTTATTCTTTAACAACATTATTGATTAATGATAAACGAAGGTAAATTACTTGTCTTAAAGTTTGTTTCAAAGACAATGATCCTAAGCGATATAGTGGAGGATTTCAACAATCTTTGACCTATCGTTTAAGCGTTTGAATGTGCAATCATATTTCTTTAATAAACTGTCAATTTCAACAGTGTAAAATATGCATCTCAATTAAAAATAAATAAATCTTATATCCTAAATTTAAAAAAATCTAATTATTCCTTATAAAGCAGTACATGCTCTACTCCATCATTAAAATACATATTTTACTTAACAACACTTAAAAATAACTTCATATTTTGCGAATTGATTTTTTAAAGTAAATCAAATTATATTAAAAACAGAAATGTTGAGTTAAGTAGTATGCATTTTAAGTGAGTTACTAAAACTGATATTTAAATAAAAGTATCAATTGTAAAATTTCTGAATTTCATTAAAAAGGAAATAGAATGCGATCAAAATTTCAACGTGTCTAAATATTTCGCTTTTAATTTGAGGATCATCTGAAATATAAGATCCCGTTTAATAACAAATTTACGAATAACATCAATATATTTTTTCTTGATAATAATTTGAAACTTAACAGTGCAAAATATATATCTTCTTTAAAAAAAATTAATATATATTTTCAAAATGAATTCCTTGCCTCAAATATTGAGTGAGAAACAACGAAAATGATTGCCAATGGTCTGTCTTAGTGGTAAAATCCTGTGGAAAATGTCCAAGCTTTAAGATTATGACCACAAAAAAAATTATTTTGGCTATAATAAAAAAAAATACTTCCACTGTTTATGGAATTCTTGAAACTCTGTAATTGGAGCAGCTCAGATCAACTGTTTGTTGATTTCTCTCTTGTTTTTCCTTATAAAAGATGGTATATAAAAGAAATGCTTGACAATTTTCCTTCCTTAAGGTTATCTGCTTTCATAAATGAACATTGACATATATCTTATAAATAAGTATTCTTTAAATACTTTCTTTAATCTCTAATTACTACTGATGAATTTACACAAAATGGTAATGCAAGAAAACACAAGGCCGTTACTTTTTTTGGCCTTACAAACAACTATTTCTAAAATACAGCTTGAACAAAATCTAATTTCTTCAGTATTTTAAGAACTTGCATGGATTCAAACGAGATCTACAACTTTCAAGATTCATCTTTATATTTTCGAAATTTTAGAGCGGGCAAAATTATAAGATGTTGTTCTGAAAGTTGGCACACTGCAACAGACTGACTTACGCAAAACAGAAGGATGTAAGAATTTCTTCTACATTTTACTTAATTCATGAGATATCATTAGTATATAGTCATTCCTAAGCCAATGTATTTGATAATTAACACGGTCAGCATTTCCTCAAGAATAAATTGATATTTTGTCTAGTCATATTGCAGGGGAGGAAAAGGATATGTTTACAGCTTGTGACATGGTCGCCGAAAGAAAATATTCCTCCCAAGGTTAACCCAATATTATAATTAGTGTAAATATATGATGTTTTAATACAGATTACAAACATCTTCATTAATCTTTAATTCATCAGCTAAATTATTTATTTTCTTTGCTTTTTTATTTTCTTTTAAATTTCAGTGTTTTAAATAAAAAAAAATCTTTTATTTAGTTGTATTTCCTAAAAAAAAATAAAATTTGATTTACAAAGGGACAGAAAATTGTTAGGATTATTACTTTCGGAAGTAGAACGATTTAATTTAAATAAAGAAGAACGAATGTTTGTGTGTGAAGAAAAAATGAAATGCACTATCATATGAATGAGATATTGATACGGTACCGGACATATTTTAATCATGTACTAAAGTTGTATGATCTGTTACAATACAAAATCTATCCTTGCAAGGTAAGTCTTTTTTTAACAACGTTCAAAATACATGCATCCCTATCTTATTTTCTTTTTGAAAGTCTTTCAAAGCCAACTTATTGTGTTACTTTTTATTCGTAATTCGTGATTGAAAACAGACCTTTGTTACTAGTTTCATTGTATATTAAAGAGAACAAACTATTTTTTTTCTATGCTAGACCCTTTTTTAACTAAAAAGTTTGAATCCAAAAACAACTAATCTTTTTTAATTTCATCGTTCTTATAAAATATAAATGATGTTCTTCTTTTCTTGCTCTTTTTTATACCCCCGCTTGAAAAGCAGGAGGGTATTTAGTAATCGTCAATGCCGTCCGTCTGTACGTCTGTCCGTCCGTCCGTCTGTCCGTCCGTCTGTTACGCTTTGGAGTACCCTTCTCTTATCCGCAACTCCTCTCATACCAATGAAGGAAATTTAATGAAACTTTCACAGAATCTTTATTACATATTGCCATTGTGACCTCCTATTTTACTTTTTGATCTGACATATATTTTGAATTCTCTAGAGCAAAACATGGATACTGCCATTATATTCATATGGGAGGCGGGGGGTATTATTTAGTGAGCTCATTGCTCACAGTACCTCTAGTTTTACACTCACGTCTGATGTTTCTCAATATTTTTCGGTTTTAAAGTTTAGAAAGAAATGTATATATATTCAAGCACTTGAGAAATCCCCCAATCTCCCCAAAAAAGATTTCTTGTAACATCAATTTATTTTTTTTTTATTCAAATTTTTAGTTTAAAGAATCTTTCCTTACATTGGCGTCCTATGCAATAATGCGTTCAATTCTGAAAAATCTCAAACTTTGAATATTTTTAAAAATAATTGCTAAGTTGAAATAAAAAATTCTGAAATAAAAATAAGGAATTTTACATTTCTTTATGCATGTAAAATTTCATTTGTTTGAATTTCGTCAACTTCATAGCTTTTTCAAATACAGCAAAATTTTACATCAAATTGATAACGAAAAATTTTCTTTAAAAAATAAACCTGTATTCCAGTTTACCTTTTGCAAACGATTTTCCATTTATATATTTTAAATCATTTTATCATTTACAAAAAAGAAACAAAAAGTAACATACTTTCAAAATTTTACTACATGATCTGTTTCATAGGTTTTTTTTCATTTCGTATATCATGCGTTCTTTCTTTTAATTCACTGTTCGTTGCCTAAAGTTCGATGACAGTCACAATTCAAAACGAAATTAATTGTTATGTACCAATTAAAATTGGATACACACTATTTCATTTTTATAATGAATTTTGCTTCAGTCTTTTTGTTACATTACCGATATAATTCCATGATCTAGAAGAGTATCAGGTCAAAATTCATGAACTATAGGCGGGAGGGGTCACTTTTCTATGTGACAATAATCAGTATGTTTTTTTATCTCGAAAATTCAAACAAAAATTGAAATTGTATGCAGGCAAAGTATATCTAATAAGGACTATTTAAAAATATCTGAGAAATCAATGGTTGTTATTATTTTAATTATGAAAATCTGCTTTATACAAGGAATATACATTTTTTGATAAACGGGAGATCTAGAGCAAAGGGTATGCTGAAAAAGTTTAACTTTGTTTATTACATGTAGATCCTCTTAACAATTTACTGCTAGGTATGTCCAGATTGCGTAAATTATTGAGCAATTAATAGTGTTAATAATTTGCTAGGTCTCTTTCATTGTGGACTAACTTGCTAACTTGGCTTTATTTACAAGTATATTTTTGCATTTGAAAAAGTCTTTTTTTATATACTTGACTGGTAAATTATATGTTTTTGCTCTTTAGTAATGAATATGTTTAGTGATGTAAACTTATTCCTTATTCCACGGTTACTTTAAGATATATTTAATAAATATGAAAATAAAAATGCATCATTCTAACTAGAGATAAATTTTCGAAATCTTTTTTTTTCATTCATACAAGTATTTAAAAAAAGTTTAAAACAAACAATTCTTAGGGGGAAAATGAAAATAACTAAGAGAAAAGCATAATACTATTCATTGGAAATAAGATTTGATCTATATATTTTATGAAAAGAATGAAGAATTCACTTATTGTTTCGTGAGAGTTTTGCAAAAAAAAAAATTGATTTCTTTTGTTGACTTCATAATTTTTATCTTCATTGCATTCGATGTGCCGTTAAAATTTCGAGATTTTCGAAAGAAGTAACAAAGAGAATGTAGTACGATTGACAAATTGAAAAAATATTAATCATTCATTTTCAAAATAATTTGAAATGGTTTTTTTTCGTTATTTTAACTTGCTCGCAATTTTGTAATTTTTTTTTATATGTTAAGGTATAAGAAAAAAAATTAGCATATTTTTGAAAGCTTAATTATATTATTCAGAATTTGGCCTAACTTCTTTTCCCTTTAAAGTCGACTGAGTATCTAAAATAAACTAGAAAAACTTTCACTGTCTAATATATTTTCTTTAGAAAATATCTAAAAGATACAATTATGCGCTATTTTATAAAATAGCTTTCCCTGAAATCATTATGATAAATACCGGTTTAAACAGTAACGATAAACAAAAGGCAGAAAGCTAGATGTATAAAACACTTTAAACATGAATTTGAAAAATATCTTTTGTGTTTCTTACCATGTTGCATTACATATACATTCCCCGAGAGACACATGCATGCATGTCTCCCCAACTCTTAATGTTAATAGAGCTTAAGGGAAAATGTGTTTTATTGTGCATCTCAGTCTGTGACATGGTTTTTCAAAGCATATCGCCACTTTGAATGTCAGTATACGGTTTTGGAAACTAATTACTTAACCACCAGTGCCTGCTTGGAAGCAAGACACCGTCGCTGTTAACGACAGAATGGATATTTGTCAGTACACATTTTTCATAAAAATACACTTGCATCATGTATTCTCTCGTTTCCTTTTTAATATGCGTTTTAAATTTGAAGGAAATCGCTTCCAGTATGTTAAGACATATGAATCACATAAAGTTACATCACATTATAAATCACTAAGTATTGTAATTCAATAAACATTGAAATATAGCATTAAAGAAAACAATGTTTATGTAATTTTTGTAATTTTTTTTATTTCATTGCTATGTATCGATTTTCTAAAAATGATCATGGGTTTTCATCTAAAATCTTTAGAAAATTTCAGTTTTTCTTTCATGTTTAAAAAGATATATCAATGATATGATGGCTAAAAGTATATAAATAAATATACATAAGTTATAAATATCATATATCATAAATATATAATATACGTTATAAATTTTTGTCTAGCTTAGATAACTATGCAAATAATCTATAAGCTATTGAAAGATAAAATGTTAAATCTCGTGTATGATTTCTCGATCGATAATAGTACAAATACTCCCTGAGTAATTAAAGATTAGGTGGACTTTTCCAATGAAAATGAAAGGGTTAAATTTTATTATGACACGATAAAGACCTTCCTGTTGGTTGTGGTTAATTAATTATTTACATAATTTATGGCATATGACAAATACGCAAATCGAAACAGCCCATGACCCACTTTTTAATTGTAAATAAAAGTAAGTATTTGTAGTGCGTTCAATAAATTTCTTTTATAACAATATATGATTTTAAAACTTGATTTACAAATGTATATGAAACAATTTTAAGAACGCTTGATTAAACTGTTCAAATCCACCGTACTAAAATAAGTGCAATTCGAAAAAAGTTTTGAAAGTGATTTAATTTCTTTTTAAGACATTCTTGAAATAAAAAATCTACTTAATTAAAGTAAATGAGAGTCCTAAAAGCGTATGATATACTTCAATTCCCTATATTTCACGTAAAATTTAAGTAATACAACCAATATTTGAAATAAAAGTAAATTAAACTTGAAAGTAATAGATTGAACAAAATAAAATATAATATGAAGTCGGACACAAATCGATCTTATTTAAATATTTTACAAAAGAAAGGTTCTGATAAATCATATTAATTAAACTTTTTGATAAACAATATAACCTTTACTTTCCTTTGTCGACTTTCTTAATTTTTTTGTCATTAACACCTGCACATGGGCTTGTACATGTCTCACAATAGTTACGATACGCAAAAAAATGTCATTCATTCTAAATTCGAACAAATTTTAAGGTAGGATTCTTTTCTGGTTTCTGATTTGGTAATGTATTCCATGTAAATTTGCTGATATCTTTATCTTAATTACATTAAAATGTAGGAAATTTGAATTATCATACCTATCCTTACTCAACACAATTATAACACTTAGATAGATACGGTAAACTGAGTTGGAAATCTACAGAGACTATTTTTTTGGCGTATGGGTCGTTGTGTATGAAAATATCTTAAATTATTATTCTAAAAAAATTAATTTACATGTATTTATAATTTTTAAACTGTCAAGAATTAAATATTTTTTTCAAATGCTAAATTAATTCAATTTAAGTACAGCATGATCCAAAAATCCGTAGTAAGTGTTTCTCTCTCTTAGTAAACGATCAAAACTTTTTGTTTTTGTATCATTTTGTATCTCTATATGACGTCTTTACCGGATGTGAAAATTAGAATTATTTAAATAAAAGATGCATATAAAATATATTTAATAAACATATATATCTTTTTAAAAATTAACAAAAATGGAGTAAATTCAATTAGCCAAAAATCCATTTTTGTTAAATTATTTGTTTGTATGTCACTTTGAAAATATCATCTTATAGACTCTATATGAAAATATCTTTTCATGCAAAAAGAAAAACATTTAATCTTTTGAAATCGAAGGAGGTCTCTTCTGATTTTATTCAGTAATATTTTATTCCTAATGTCCGGGGAAAAGGTAATGACCTTGACTTGACATTGCCTCTAATATAAAAAGGTAAAAAATAATCTAACTTATACCATCGCTTAATGATATTGTCTTTTTGATTCTGTGAAATTTCAATAATTCTAAAATTCAATATATTTTTGCATCAGGAGGATCCAACCTTTAGGCTTCTAAAAAGCAACTTGTTGATTGGTAATGCAAGGGAACCTTGGCTTCTATTTAAGGGAGCCGACTGGGGTATATTGTGTGAAACTTCATTAGAGAAACTCTTTATTTTCATACCCTATATAACTTACGTTGACTTTAATGTACATGCCAAGTTTGGGGAAAATCTACCGTTCAGGAATTTTTAAGGGACCGTCTCAAAATGCAGGTACATTTACTATAGGATTACATAGGAAAGTGTCAATTTTTCATTCTTTATAGTCAATTAAACAAATACTTAAACTTTTTGCTCAAATTATGATATATGATGAGAAATACTATATTGTACTTTATACATAAGAAACACACAATTTAACCGTCTTGTGACCAGAGGGTCATTTCAAAATGCCAAAAATTAACGTTTTCTTTAGTACTACAAAAAATGACAGATTCAAAGGATTTACATAAAAATATTGTTAAAATCATGGAGAGATTCTCAAATACCTTTGTTTTCAATTTCAAGAGCATTTAATCAATCCTTTTTCTTTTATAATAACAGTTTTATTACCCCGTCTTTAAGGGCTTCACGTTCTCATAACGTCAAAAACACACTATTACGACGTCAATCTACCTATCAGTTGAAAAATCGTTATGAAAATAAGTTAAATATAATTGCTACTAAATTTTTCATCCTGTAATTTCTAAATTTTCTGAAAGTTTTAAATTCTGAGAAAAATTGCTTTAAACCAGTAAATAAGCTTAAATTCATTTTTCTATGATGCGAGAAATATTGCGAAACGGAAACCCCAGTCGGCCCCCTTAAATTTTGTCAGTCGTTAGGTCGAACTGGCCTTTTTGTAAGGATGTCGTTAACATAGAAAACATATATTTTCTAATCATGACAAAGAGCACACGGCAGATCTGGTCAACAGAGCATGCTTACTCCTGCTGAGCATCGGACCCCACCTTCGAATTTAAAGGTGTCCTTATTTATTAAGAAAATTCTCAGAGAATATCTACAAACTGAATCTTGATCTATGAGATATTAATATCCTGTTTTCAAATCTGTACTGTTTACTTTTTTTTATCGATCAGTCCAAAATAAGTTTTTTTTTTCTTTTTACTTTCACTTGTCTTGAATTGAATTTATTCTACACTGTTGAATTTATAAAATCAGTCACTGCATGGACGTTTCTAATAATAAAAGTCAACTTTTCAATGCATTTTTTACATGCATGAAGTTTTAAGGACAATACATGTTTAATTTCGTTCCATATGAATTATATATTTTTCAAAACTATTTGGTTTTATAGATTGATATATGTTTTTCGACCATTTAACTCAAAAATATTTTTTTTTAAAAACGTGTTAAGAAACTTCTTTAATCTGAAAATTACACATACTGCAAATTTCAGAACGGGTCTGATTGACACACAAATTTTCACTTTTACAAAATAAGTTTTGTCTTTAATATCTAAGCGAAATGGAAATTTTTTGTTGCAATAATGAAAAATAAGAGTAATTCGGAAAATTAAGAGTATAAGGAGAGAAGCGTAAAGTCAATTCTTAATTCTTTTAAAAACAAAAGTTGTTAACAAAAATGGCAAAACTCTGTCTCCAGGCACAATTAAGGTATGTCATTAGCTTTTGAAGAAGAAAAAAATTTGTCAGAACCTAAAATATCAAGTTCTCAATTACAATTCATTTTTATTTGAATGAAAATGTGAAACATTCAATTAAAATACAGTCAAAAAATATCGCCTCTAAGCAAGATTTTTGAAGGATTACAATTAAAAGATACTCAATATCTACACACTTGTTTTTATTTAATATTCAATATGTTAAAACCTTAAAATAACATAATATGATATGAAATGAAGAAGTTGTCAATTACAGTGCCGTTTGATTTATTATATGCTGATATGTAAACATAATATTCAACATTTTAATTTACATAAACATTAGCGTATTATTTTTGAATTTTTTATCAACGATAACTTTGCAGTTTAAGCCTTAAGTCATGCACTAACTTGTACAACGACAAACAACTTTTTGTATTTTTCTATTTAAAAAAAAAAGATACTTGTATTTTTATAACACACATGTGATATGAAATGAAGGAGATATTAAATACACTGCCGTGTAATTTATGATATGCTGATAAGTAAGTGTAATATTTTAAAGAAAATATATATTAACATCATATTAAAATCTCAATTTTGAATATCATAATTAGTTTTCAAGTTAATTTAATTTCCGATTTATGAAAGATATAACCTTGTAGTTTGGGCTTAAGTTAAGCACTACCTGTCACATTTCCTCTCATATAAAACATTTATTTTAATTTCATGAAGTTTGCACTTGAATAGAAAGTAAATCTATTTTCATAAGCATATGTAAATAAAAAAAAAATGTATTTTAAAGTTCACGGCGAGCAAAATCCTTGATATTTTAACCCCTTAAAACCTTCAAGACATTATAAAGTAATATAAGATAACTTGTTGCGACCGAAAATTCTCAACTTTGGCGCAAGAAAGGTATAGCACCATTGAAAAACATTTAATCATCAAAGATAATTTTGAATACATCAGCTGTTGATACTGTAAGAATTTTAATACCGGGGTATCTCTTTAATTATACCGTTCACGGTAGCCTAGTGGTAGAGCGTTCGCTTCGTGATCGGGAGGCCCGGGTTCGATTTTGTTCGCGTTCAAACCAAAGACGTAAAAATTGGTAGTGACTGTTCCTTCGCCAAGCGCTCGGCATTTAAAGTGAAAGTCACGGGTCTTTCGGATATGACCTTAATATAAAGTTCCCGTTTCACGGTAGGCGCTGGCACGATAAAGAACCCTCACTGCTCAATGGACCTAAGTGCCGAGTTTAAAGCCCTTCGCCGGCATACGGTGACGTCTCCATATGAGTGAAAAATTCTCGAGAGGGACGTTAAACAATAAACAATCAATCAGTCTCATTAATTATAGCTTTTTATATCAATGTTTGTCTAAGATACTAGGGGGAAAACAGTAATATGAATATTACATCTAGAAGTAAGTTTGAGTTAAGAAAAACCTTAAGTTTAACATTTCAACTGTTCTAAAATTTGATATTTTTAAAGATAACATATTTTCTCAAAATTTTATTTTTGTACAAACAGAAATCTCCAATGTGGAGCACAGAAACGTTCCAACCATCTTTAAAACGTTAAAATATCCTAGCATAAATTTATTAATTTTGTAATCTTGGAGAATATGATTAGAGATTTTTTTTTAAGCAACCAGTTTTAAAAATCTTTATCAATAATAAAATTGCAAAATAAAATTGAAATGCTAAAAATTATGAATTTTAAAAGAAAATTAGCTTTTATTACAATATTCATCGGCTAAACCGAAAATCTGTATTTCATTTTACTACATAGACATTGACCAGTGAAATTTTTTTTAATTGAAGGAATCTGTGCTTATAGACCCCTTATATAACGACCAAAACCTTGCAATTAAGATCGCACTTATCAGAATCAGTCTATATTTAAAATGGTTCTTTACTGTGTTGTATTATACACAAGTCACCGTAAAAGCCATTGGACATCTTGCTTGTATGGGTGGTCACTCCTGGCAAAGGTTATAAAATGGTGTTATTATTTTTTTTATTTAGATATACATACAGATAATTACTCATAAAGCATGGAATTAACTATAATCTTCTTTCTGAAAGAAAGTTTCATTGATTGCATATTGTTTAACATCACATTCAAGAATTTTTCGCTTATATAAGGACATCACCATTTATAGATGAAGTGCTGCTAAATTTAGACCTTTTCCTAGCGCTCAGGAACATTGAGCAATAAGGGATCTTATTTGTGCCACCGCCTGCCCTGACACGGGGATTCTGTTTCTAAGGTATCATCCAAAAGGTCAGGAACGTCCACTTTAAAGTGCCGGGCGCTTGGCGAAGGAAAAGTCCCTACCTTTTTTAAACGTACGTCGTTCTTGGCCGATGTTCAAATCACGACCCTCCAATTACAGAGAGAGCTGCATAATAATACGTAAAATATAAGGATTATTGTGTGATCTTTTTCCTTAAAAAATTAGGATATTCGAAATCAAAATAGGTAATAACCCAGCAGGCACACAACATTGAATAAACTTTGAACGTTGTTTTTCTGTGTTGATTCAACATTGATTTTATGTTAGATTTTGAAAATTTGTATCAACATTGAAGTATTAACATTGAATCAACATTAATAATCAACGTTGATTATATGTTGAAAAACAGTTGATTCAACATTTATTCAATTATTTATTTTGGAAAGGGGGTGTGTCATATAGCAATAATAAACTTACTTAAAATTTCAACCGTTTTATAGCATGGTTGCTAAGATGCCTTCATAATTGTTGAAGGGATAGCGACCCTCTGATAAGACAGATAAATTTCAAAGTACAAAAAAAGTAATACTACTCACAGTTTTCTTAATCAATCTCATTCTCTATCCAGAGTTATCTTCCGCTACGCTCGCAACACGTATGTGGGAGAGAAGCGGGAACGACAACTCTGGATAGAGATTAAATCAATCTGAGTTGTCAAATTGAGAGATCAAACAGATGATGGAAACATATTACTTTCTATTTCTTTTGCAAATTTCTTTGTAATTGTTTTATCATATTTAACAATAAAACATTTAAATCCAACATCAAATGCCTTATTAATTGAATAAGTTGTATCTTTTTAAGTACCATTTTAAAAATGGTTTAATATTTCAAGTACTTAATACTTAATACAGTATTTTAATTAGAATGACTCTTTTTTCACTTGAAGAAATATTTAGAAGAAAGATAACTCCTCATCACAGATATATTTTTTTCTTAGTACAACTACATACAACATTGTGATTTTCTGACTTAGGAAACATCGCTTCATGATGTTTTCTAACATGATTTAAATAGGTATAATAGTAAGTATTGTTTTCAAATGCACCTCATATATTATATTTAATGTTGTGGTAATAAATCGTTACTCTTTCTATTTTCTGTGTTCAATTTCTTCATTTCATGATCTGCACATAATAATCGTTTCTGAAAAAATAAGCAGCGCTTTATACTTCAAACTATTTTCAATGTGGCTTTATGAAAATCAATATTACAAATTTAAAGCTTTCTAAGGTGAAATTTATAGCAGAGGGTCGGGACCCCTTCAATGAAAACATACGGTATATCACTTTATGAAAAAAAAAATATTGTAAACAGTAAGTGTTTAATTTCCTATCAATAGTTAATTGTGTTACAATAATTTTCACCAAAATACATTTTATAAATCAATCATGTTACAAGCATTTACAAACGTTTTGTGTGGTCATGAAATAGTCCAGAACATGAAACCATTCCAAGGTAAGATGCAAATCTTACACGGTACAACTTTTGATGCAACAGATATGCATTTCGACAAATTATGTCTCTTCAATGATACTAGTACTCTGACATGCCGAAATGTTTTCTTTAAAGAGTGGGTTTTTTTTAATTAAATCTTGGTGTTGAGTCCTGAGGGTTGTGTTATGCTGTCTTTTTGAATATTTTCCGGATGTCCTACTGCGTATCCTCTTAATTCGTACTTTGACAAATTTGTACTGAATTCATATTTATAATTGAATGTGTAAAATTTCTATATTTACCATCCTTGTTAGTTATAATAGTTAGTAATGATATACGGTAGTGCGACTTTGTCAAGTCCGACCTCGTTATGGTCCGACAGTGTTAAAGTCCGACACTATCATAGTCCAAATTATCTATCAGCGAAAAATAGGGTTGGCCCGCTCAGCGAAGATCCGACATTTAATCAATGTTGGCAATTCAACTCAATTTGAATTCAATGTTGATTCAACGTTAAATTTTCAACGTTGAAAAGTCAACGTTGAATCAATATTGTATCTAGATTAATCAACGTCTAAACCCAACTTCAACTAATATTAAACGTTTAAACAACGTTGTGTGCCTGCTCGGAAGATAATAAGATATTTCTGTATCATGCTTTTTAACACTTTCGTTTATTGTGTTACATGTACTGTCGTTGAAAATAATGGGGGGGGGGGGGGGTCTTTCGATTTTTGTTTTACATTTCTAAATTTTAAGATAGTGGTCACAATTTGTGATTTTAATGATTAAAAACAAAATAAATTCTATCATTTTTATCTTACCTTCTTCAATATGTAGAAATTCTTTTTGGCAGGCTTTAGAGTAAATGCATCAAAATTGTTATGAAGAAAAATATTAATTCAAACCTATCTATCTTTAATATTTCTAGCAGATAATAACAAAACAATTCACCTCGTAAAAATCGGTAATGCTAAAGTTCCAGGATTTGTAAAAACGAGAAGCTTTGAAGAATTTCTTCTTCTTCCACCGGAACAACAAGAAATTATTCTCAATAAATCTTATTTCTAAAAAAAAAATCGTCAGCAATTTTAGATGAATATTGTATTTTTTGCATTAATTAATTCAAAACCGGCTTTTTTTTTTATTAAGACAGTTACAGAAAAATGTTTATTGCATAAGGGGTAAAAATTGATTCCAATATTAAAAACAAGTCGGTAAACAATGATCAAAGCAAATTCACGTTTTACTAAAGGCTACGATGTTTTCAATTATTAAAAAGTCTGACAGTGTCTTCAATCATACTATTAATTCAAAAACATTAATTTAACTTTTTAATGTTATTACAAATAAAGGATATCATATATGACTGCAATAAATGTGAGTTGTAAATTAAACTGAGTACATGTATAATACATTTATGAAGATATGAAATCGTTTCATAAAGAAATGATAAGAATGTCTTTGACATAATTTCAATGGTATAAATAAGCTTTAACGTGTTTCACATTTGCATAGCTTGTAAAATCCTTTAGCTCTTAATGTCAACTAGAAAAATTCTTTACCTTAAAAAAAAAATAATTTTAACTACAGAAAAAGCTAAAAACTGATAACAAAATTAAATAATATTACTTAATTCTTTGTTGCAATAGTACATGAATAACATGTTTTACTGAAAATATTCAGAACTGAGAGCATTCAGAAAATAGAGAATATACGGCTTTAAAATAAAGGGTACATGATAAAAGTATTTCAAATAAAAACTGTCAAAGAACCTGTCTTTATTTACATCTCATTCCATTTAACAATAATTCTGTTTAAGGTATTTCTATCCTCATATTTTTATGAGTTCAGAGTAGAAAAACCATTTATTTTCACTGAGTAAAGTTTAAATTAACTACTAAAATTATTGCAAAAAATGTATAGGTTGCAATATTTTTGAGATGCAAGACAATTTTAAACAAAAGTATATGTCAGCATCAAAAGTTGTTCATTTTCAGTGAACAGTATCATATATTTAAGGTAAAAACTGCTTAAATACATAAATCTGATGAGTTCTAAACTAATTGCTTCTTTATAAAAAAGTAGAATGGAGAATATCAGGGAAAGTATTTTACGTACAATATTTTATGTACAGAGTTATTTCCCTTTGCAATCAATTGCAAAGATTGAATGACTGTTTAAATAAAGAAAATTTACAATTCTATAATTCTTTTCCTTAAATATTATATCAATTACAGCTATTGAAAAGCATTCATCAAAAAGATATTTTCTAGTGGTTATGAATTAAGATTAATAACAATTTTTGCAAAAACCTATTACATCACAGAAGGTTGGAATTGCCTTTGGATTTTGATTGACGTCTAGGACTCATGATCCCTATATACTTTTTTAGACGCTTTTGTTTACTCCTTTTACAATGAGTTTACTTGATAATATTAATAGAAATTCAATAAGTATTGGTATACACGTAATCTTTATGGGTTTTTTTTTCTTGAAGCAAAGAAAAACCCAGAATTCAAATATAATTTTTTTTATATTGAAAGATTTTTAATCAAACATTTTAAATTTATATAACTTTTAAATAAAACATTGATGTCACGCATAGTATTGGTTTTTTTTAATTGCCTAACTTGTAACAATTTAAAAGACAGGCGTTAGTTATTTTGGTCATTTTATTGTTTTGGCTGAATGGATTCTTTTGTCAATTTGTATGAATCTCCCATAACATTCTGTGATGATGTTCCACAAAAGTAATCAATAAATGTCCAATATACTTGCCGATTCCTACTGTTCGTAAAATTGGAAGAATTCCGTAATATGTCGTGATCTTGACAAGTAACAAGAAAAGATGGAATGTTTGGTAAAGAATTTGTACCATATAACAGTTTCTCTTTGTAAAACTAAAGTGATAAATGAAATGTGCAAATCAAGAAGTCAAATGTCTCTTTAAAAAAATATATGCCAGCAAGAGCAAACAATTCATAGAGTGATTTTGATGTCTAGCCAGTTTTGTTACTTCGGCTCAAAATATGCGTATTATGGTATTTAACGGGAAGTTCATGCATATTAATGTGAGCTGTATTCTCTTTTTAATAGAAAATTTTGTTAAAGGTAAAACCTTATTTATAAAAATATATGCAAAGAAATAAAATTTATATTAAAAGAAACAGTAAAAAGTTAAACATTTTTTTAAGAAAAAGAGAGCAAAAATATCATGTCTAGTCAAATTTGTCACGCCTCTTATTTTTAACGTTTACGAGGGTTGACCCAAAAGTTCGTGGAATTTCTTCATATGTTATTTATTTTTAAGTGAAATTGTTTGAAAATTACAAATGACAATATAGACACTTGTTGAATATTCTAAATAAAAAAACATTTTAAATATTAATGCTAGTAACTTAATGGCGGTTGCAATAGATACGAATGTTTGGAAAGGCGGGGGAGACATGAACGCGTTTATTTTCATTTTAATTCTTAATACGTGAAATGAGAATAAAACCGCCCTATGTGGTATATAAAACAAAAATTTTGTCATAATTACGATTGCTTGATCTTTTATAAACCTTTGTGTGAGAGTTATACTGATTTTACTGGTTATTAGTTTACAAAGTTGGTGATTTCTTGTTCATCTTTAAGTTGTTAGACAGCGCCAAATTTCAGTCAAGTCAAACGTTTTGTGAAAATCAAGGAATCAGCCTATTTTAAACGCGTATATTATTGACATAAGTTGAGAAAAATGCATTTAGTTACTGGTTTTCCAGTGGCATAAGAAATTAAAGAAAATTAGAACTTCTATGGACTTTGATTAAAGGTATGGCCGCCTTTTGGATGCTCTGTTTTAAGTGTTTATCCCCGCTAGACAAATTAAAAGCGTTAACTTAATGGACGTTGTCGGCTGACGTAATGTTCTTGACATTGCTATTGAAATTGGAACATCATATGGAAAGATAGGGAGTATTTTGAAATAAGAGTGAAAAATGAAGATAAGTTGGTTCGAGATGATACCCAGGCTTTCTTGAGAAAAAAATGGAGAAAAGGGCAGCATTTTGTAGAATTACGTATTCGAATTGGACATAAGGATGAGATGCATCTAACATTTCTAACTTGAGATAACGTCGCAGTCTCCCCCAGGTTTCACAACAATCCATTTTCAGAAAGCTCGTGTGACCTTATTAGTAATTGGAAAGTTGTGAAATTTTCAAATATTGTTGCATTATGACTCTTAATTATAAATATGCCTATTGTTTGCTTTCATCAAATCACGATAAAAATTTATAAAGAAATCCCACGAACTTTTGGATCAACCCTATGCTTAGATGACATACGCAACAACGTCAGCAATGGATATTTTGACGTTACAGAATCAGACCAAATTATGTGGGCGACGACATTCACCTACGTACCATAGTTCTACATTTCTAATATTATATTAATCCTAAATATTAATGTTTTAAATTCTATTAAAATTTTGGATTTTGGTTTTTTTTTGTGGAAAAATTAGTTAATTTTTAGGTATGTCACCTTTCAACATGGAATATATAGAGATAACAAACAGTATTCAAGTTCAAAAGTCTATAAAACAATACAAAATAGGTGCAAACACGGACCTCCAAGACATCAGAAGTGGGATCAGGTGTCATGGAGGAGTGAGCATCCCCTGCAGACCGGTGACACTCGTCGTGTGTTCCCTGTCATGATCGGGAAATAACGGATTGAGAAAAAAAGTGAAAAAAGGGCTAGTACGAATCTGAGATTTGAAAACAATCCAATTTTATGACATATTTGAATTAATCAGTTTTAATAATACATTCTTAAATTTAGAAATTATATCTTTAGTAAAGAAAGTTAAATAATAGTATATGTATTTTGTAAAGGATCCTTAAAATTAATTTTTTTGATAGGTGTGATTTTAGTCAGAAGAGATTTATTTTGTCGCCATATGAGAGGTCTTTAAGCCCAGATTTCTTCATTTTTCAAACAATTCAAACTTATCATACTGGACGAAAGGTGAGGAACGAAGTGGAAAAACTTCTCTTACTTCTAAAAAAATCTTCAATACAAGATTAAATGAGCCCCGCCAAGCATTAGGGCACTTGATTCAGTGAACTGTTATTTGATAATTTTGGTTTTTTAAAAAATATTACTTGCCTTATTAACAACAAATATGCACTTTGTTTGGCTCCTAAATTTTTAAAGGATTACTAAAATAATTTTTTTTTCCGTAAAGTCAATAAAATTTTACTCTAACGGGAAAATCCCTGAACAAGAGTCTATGAAGATTAATCATTAGCTTTCATTTAGCTTGTTTGCTTTCATTCCGAAGCACTGTATAGTCACGAATGCCCCGCCCTTACACCAAAACTCGTGACCAAGGGACAAAAATAATTTCATATTTATAAGTATGATTTGCATTAATGCGATACGAATTATTTCAAAGCAACCGTGCTTCCCAATTAATGATAGGGTCAATTAAAAAAAATAAAATTCACACATTTTATTTAAAACAAGTATTTGCAAAAAAACATATTCTATTTTCAAATTTATTTAGAACAGTTTAGCGGTGGGTGACCAATTAGTTATCGAGGTTTTTGTTTCTTAATATTTTTTTCTACAAGTTGACTTACAAAGTTTTAATTGAAGAAAAATAAATATATGCCTCTTGTTAATAAATTCAAAATTTAAAAGTCTTATGTTAAAAGTCTTAAAGATTGTTTGAACGTCTCTGCAATTATACAGACACCCTTATGAAAATAGATTTACTTTAATTTCAAATTCCATCAACTCAGTATTCAGACTAAAACAAGACTTATTCTAATGAATTTTAGAGCAATATTTATCATACATTTAACATTGCTGTATTGTTTCGTAACAGGCAACATATACATTTCCTGATTATCTGACAAATTTGTTGCTCCATTCTTAAGAGCATTTATGTGAAAAAATAGTTGAGACACATTCTGATTATTCTCTCTAATTATACAGTGCGTTTACATGGTAAAATATTTTTGGTATTATAATCACATTTTTATTCAAATTTAAACAAAAGTTTGTTTCAAATTTTTGCTCTTAAAAGGATTTTTCTAAAAGTAAAAGTAATAATTATTACGTAAATGCTTGTCTTTTGTAAGTAAGTAAGTTATATATAAAGCTATGAATAAAGAGAAATCATAATACTTCCTGTACAACGGATCAATTCAAAATTATCCTATGAGATTTATCAATGGTCCCAGACCTTTTCTTGTGCCATGAATTTTGTCGGTCGCAATTATGAAAGGTAACAACTTTTTTGATGATATAGTAAAATATTCCCAGAGTCGGAATATCAAGGATTTTTCACATCTTGAACTTTAAAATACATTCTCTTTCTTATTTATTTACATATGCTTATGAAAATAGATATGTTTTCTTTTCAAATACCAGCAAAACCACATAAAATTTTAATAAAATATTTCATTTATGGGGAAGTATGTCAGGTAGTGCTTAACTTTAGGTCTAAACTGCAAGGTTATCCTTCATAACGCGGAAATTAAATTAACTTTAATAAAAATCTTATTATGAATTTTCAAAAAAGACGATAATTTTGATGTTATTTAAATTTTTAAAAATTGCATATCAGTATGTAACGCTTACACATCAGCATACATATAATAAATCACACTCTTCCATTTCAGATCACAGATCACATGTGTTTTATTTAATTATACAGTATATAAAAAGAATCCCTTAATTTAAAAATGGAAAATAACAGAAGCTCTCATGTCATTGTACAAGTTATACTTTAATTTTTATTCTTTCGATTTATTCACCATTAATTGACTAATTTTCTCGAGCTCTTTCTCTATATATGGACACTGGCTACGGAAAACTGAAACTTGACTTTGTGAGTTTACATCGCTAAGTTACTAGTATTACATATAATGAACCAAAGTGAATTGTAGATGTCAACTTCAAGTCTTTATTCTTTCACGATGAAAAAGAAATATAAAAGTAAAAAACTAGAGGTACTGTGAGCACTGTGCTCACTAAATGATTCCCCCGCCTCCCTTATGATCATAATGCCAAAGTCCATGTTTTGCACTAGGGTCTGGGAGACCCAAAATAAGTGTCAGATCAAAAAGTAAAATAACAGGTGCACAATGGCATTATGTTATAAAGAATCTGTACAAGTATCTTAAAACATTATTCAGTGGTATAAGAGGAGTTGAAGACAAGAGACGGGTACCCTTCTATATGATAGAAAGAATGGCTGTATCCATGATTCGTTATGGGATCCCAAAATTTAGGTAAAATATTAATAAAAGAGAAGATGGGTATCCAAAAGCGTTAGAGACGGACGGACGGACAGACATCGCGATCACTATATACCTTCCCACTTTTAAAGCGGGACCCCCCCCCCCGGGGGGGAGCGGGGGGTGGGGTAATTAATAAATTTTAAAAAGAAAACTCAGATGTCATGCTTACCTTGAGGTTTAGACACACTTACTATGCGTAAAGGGTATTAGAATCTGATACCTATATCTTCAATTTTTGTATAATAATTTTCTCAGCAATTTTTTTCAGGAAAAGTAGGCAAAGTTAAAAAAAAATGTAATTGTATGCATAAGATTCACTGTTAATTTTTTTCACAATTTTGTTCTTAGGTAGGAGGGAAAGGGTCTGTTCTTGTTTTAGCGTAATTACATCTTTCAGACGCACATTTCAAAGAACTTATATTGGAAACAAGTCAGTGACAAATACATAAACAACATCTTTGTGTAATTTTAACCTCCGAGGGATGAAAGCAATGTTTTTTTTTAATTATACATAAAAAAAAAGACATTTCATTTTAATTTATTGCACCAGTAACTGTGAATTTTATGGATCATAGCTGACATAAGCCCTAAAACGTATTAAAGGAAGTAGATGTAATTTAAAAAAAAAATTAAATTAGAAAAAACAAATAAAATGTTCAACTCTGCTGACGTTCATGGTGTCTGCTGAGATCTAATTCCCGATTCCTCACAACAAGAGGCCCATGGGCCTTATAGGTCACCTGAGCATTATGCAACAACTTTCCAGTTATTGAATTTAATTCATGTTTTAAGCCATATGCTATTGCATTCACTATTTTGAAAGAGGCACCGTTGATCATCATAACAATACACTTAGCTGTTGCTTAGCTTGGTTACTTAATACCCATAGGCAGGGTAGGGGAACAAAAATGTATTTCAACTAATCAGTAAAATTCAGCAATATTTAGTAGTGCCCTTACCACACATGAACCCCTGACCTTTAGGCCTAGATCCACACACTGCACAATTTTTGAAAAGGCATCCTTGCTTTTCAGAAATATTTGATTAATACCCAGGAGCAGATTTCAAACAATTCATTCATTTTCAGTACCCCCCCCCCTCTATGGTACCCCTGACCCTAAAGCCTTGAAATTCAAAATTCTGGAAGATTAGGGCCCTTGCTCATCATAACCATATAGGGAGTTCATCTGCTTCATACCCAGTGACACAGAAAAAGATTTTCAAAGAATTCATGTATTTTCACAATATAATCAATAGAGCCCCGCCCTAACACCAGAACCCCTGACCCTGGGGCCATAAAATTCACAATTTTAGTAGAAACACTTTTACTAATCATAACTATACACTTAATTAGTTTATTTAATACCTAGGAGCAGAGAAAAAGATTCTCAACGAATTCATGTATTTTCACTATATAATCTATAGAACTCTGCCTTAACACCTGAACCGCTGACCCTGGGGCCATAAAATTCACAATTTTGGTAGAGGCACTCTTGCTCATCATAACTATACACTCAATTAGTTTATTTAATATCTAGGAGCAGAGAAGAAGATTCTCAAAGAATTCATGTATTTTCACAATATAATCTATAGACCCCCCCCACCCCCTTGCACCAGAACCCCTGACCCTGGGGCCATAAAATTCACAATTTTTGTAAAGGCACTCTTGCTCATCATAACTATGCATTTAGTTAGTTCATTTGATACCCAGGAGCAGAGAAGAAGATTTTCAAAGAATTCATGTATTTTCACTATATAATCAAAAGAGCCCTGCCTTAACACCAGAACCCCTGACCCTGGGGCCATAAAATTCACAATTTTGGTAGAGGCACTCTTGCTCATCATAACTATACACTCAATTAGTTTATTTAATATCTAGGAGCAGAGAAGAAGATTCTCAAAGAATTCATGTATTTTCACAATATAATCTAAAGCCCTAACACCAGAACCCCTGACCCTGGGGCCATAAAATTCACAATTTTTGTAAATGCACTCTTGCTCATCTTAACTATGCATTAAGTTAGTTTATTTGATACCCAGGAGCAGAGAAGAAGATTTTCAAAGAGTTCATGTATTTTCACTATATAATCAAAAGAGCCACGCCCTAACACCAGAACCCCTGACCCTGGGGCCATAAAATTCAAAATTTTGGTAGAGGCACTCTTGCTCATCATAACTATGCACTTAGTTGGTTTATTTGATACCCAAGAGCAGAGAAGAAGATTTTCAAAGAAATAATGTATTTTCACTATATACTTATTTAGCCCCGCCCTAGCACTAGAACCCCTGACCCTGGGGCCATGAATTTCACAATTTTGGTAGAGAACTCAATGCTGATTACAATTATGCAAACAGTTTGACTGCTTGATGTCCAGGAGTAAAGAAGAAGATTTTTAAAGATTGCATTAATTTTAGTGGTTTTGGCCCCACCCCTCAGGCCCCAGGGGGGCAGGGATCATGAAATTCACAATTTTTGTTCCCCTTCACCCATAGATGCTTTGTGCCAAATTTGGTTGAAATTGGTTAAGTGGTTGCAGAGAAGAAGCTGAAAATGTTCAAATGTTAACGCACGACGGACGACTGACGACGGACGACGACGGACGCAAACAGATAGCAATAGGTCACCTGAGTTTACTCAGGTGACCTAAAAAACTTAAACTAGAACATATGTTGTTCCTAGTTGATGTTAACCTAGTTGATGTCAAGGTGGGCAAAATTTATGGACTTAAGGTCAGACGACATGTTCTCCAAAAAATTTCCTTCCCCAATGATAGTGAATATTAGGCCTACATTTAAAAAATAAAAGATTTATATAATCTTACATTTGGGCAACATTCTGCAGGGTAGTACTTTTATAATTCTACAGGGATATAATTGCAGACATAACGATTTTTATTCTGCAACTAACCCTTGCATTGACCTAATAAGGTAGCCTAATAAACCAAACCTTTATCCGGTCACTGCCCTAATAAAGCCTCGTGCATGTATTCCGACGTTCCAAAAGCATTGTGACGTCATGTATATATTTCAATGTTTACGCAATGGCGTCATAGTTTCAAATGCAGAGATTTCTTAAATCTGTCAGAATTAAATTGTTTTGGACGTTCAAATGTAAAATTTTGTTGCAGGATAAACAAAATACATGATAACTGTCTTGAAATATAAGCGATATTTGGGCTCGGGTCGAAAACGTAAGAGGGCTCGGCAAGCCTCGCCCTCTATCACGTTTTCTTACCCTCGCCCAAATATCGCTTATATTTCAAGACAGTAACCCTGTACTAGTATTTTATACATATATTATTTCAGACAATTTAACGAGGTTGGCTTTTGATATTTAAAGTCTTAAACTTTTTTTCGTCAAGTATATTTTTAGTTTCTACACAAAAGCTTAATTAAACATCAAATCAAAAAGGGGGAATATGCTTATTTTGGCGCTACAGTACATTTAATATAACCTTTTGCACTGAAATTTGTGTCTTAATCAAAAATTACATCTTCGGCGTTTTGTCTCAAATATTTTCATTTAAATAAAGCGAAGAACAAAATATACTATAAGTCTATTTTAAAAAAAGACACTTTAAAATTCTGACTAAGAAAAAGTTTAAAATTTCTGCGCATAATCAATTGACCTTTCTGCACTCTCAATGTGATTTTTCAGGCATTGAAAATTAAATAAGCAAGAAATTTATTTTAAAAGTCTTAAACTTTTGCTGAATTTCAGCAGATAGGTCAAAGTTACCTTATCTATTCAGAAAAGAACATCTATAGCGGGGGTATATGACGTAAATTCTTAGATATTACTAAAAATTGTCAACTTTATGTTAAATTTGGCCCAATTTATTCATGGACTTTCAGAATTCATTTACTATATTTGTCATTCGTTCAAAAAATTCATAAAAAAATTTAATAGATATTTCAGAACCAGCATAGCACATTTTCTGCAAAAAACAGCTTTGTGTGTAACCAGCATAGAAAATAGGAATCGAAAATTAACAGTACTGTATATAGTTCAAAAGGGGAAAATTGATCAATTTCTTCTAAAAAAAAAACTTCCGCCACAAAATATAGTTCCTGGTTTAATGCTACTTGCGTGGAATTTAATCAAGGTTTTTTTTCCTTGAACTTCATTGTAGAATCCAGATTTATTGTTAGAGCTTAAAAATGATGCATAAATTTGCAAATAAAGGTCAAGACCAAAATCTGCTCAAAAGCTCAGGATCTAATCTCCTTGAAAAGACAATCCAAATAATAGAAGATAATTATTTATGAATATTTTTGCGTTATACAATGAGTTATATTTAATTCAGAAGACACTCATTTCATCAGTTTTCAGTTATTTGTTCTGACTTTACGTATTAATTTGCAAAATAATAGCGCTTAAAGACTCAATATTTCTTCAAAACATTTTGATTCACCAAAAGAATTAAGGGGTGTTTAATTATGTCTAGCCATATACATGTCGAGCTTTTTGCCATCTTATGATATGTGCATTTATAAAGTGCCAATATTAGCTTCACTTTGAGCTAACAAAGTATTAATGCGAGTATCATACTCTCATTAGGACGTCAATCTGCATACATCAAATTAGGAGACTGAATTCATAACTTTGTATGTTTAATACCACTATCTTAAATTGTAAACAACTGCATGTCTTTTTATTCAAAAGTATAAACAGTAAAATGCAATTAGATTAATTCAATTACTATCAAAGAATGCACTAAGCTTTAAAGATAATAGCTACCGGTATATTACATGGCAGTATTTATACTATAATACAACTATTTCAGTCATCACTGGCATCCCATTTAGAAATGAATGTTCAAAGGTGCACATCAAAATGAATTTCAGCATAAATATATTGATACATGTATAGAGAAAATCATGTACGAGTACAATCAATAAGCTTCATGGAATTAATTACTGAGCCACAAAATATTTATCTTAATCCAAGTTCTTTTTTAATAATTTCCAGTTTTAAATTACATTTCGCATAAAAAATATCGTTTTGAAAAAAATTAAAACAAAAACTTCAGCAGTTACTTCAACATCTTCTTTTAAATCATACACCTCAATTTCAATAATATTATTTTTATTGTTATTATTTAAACTCTTGTATAACTATATTGTCCTAGTGTATAGTAGAAGATATTTGTAATACTCATATTTCTATAACTTCGTCAATAAGAAATATTGAAAACAATATTCTATGTGGTCTATATCTACCTTTTAGGGCGACTCTTCATCTGTATTAGATTTGGGACTTTTGTATCCCATCGTGCCATACACCATTTGATAATGATGAAGACACATACGAGATCTAGGGGACAACTGTTCAATCAACTCTGAAGTTTCATTAAACTGTGAGGATGACTGTTCTTCTTGATACTCCTCACTATTTGTAGGTGTGGAATCCCTTTGGTTACGTTTTTCTGTGTTGTTCTCAGTTTGAAGTTTAGCTTTGGCCTCTGGTGTGTGATACTCCTCCGTGTTGTTATTGTTTTCCAGAGATTTCTGAAAATTCACGGATATTGTGCTAGAATTAGTCTCATCAGAATTTACCGAGTCAGTGCTATTCTCACTAGAAACATTATTAAGTGTTGATTGTGTTTGGGTCTCACCAGACCCAGACAGCTTTTCTTCCTCATTTTCGTTGGGTTTTCTTGGTGGGTTTAAAGCTTTTATCAATTCAATCTTGGTAGCCTCATAATCAATCTTATTTTCAGGTCTATCTGATCTAACCAAACATTTCCTGTGGTAAATTATTTCTTGTTCGTCATCATCTTCTTCAGTGAAGCACTTACTTTTGTGATTGTTGAAAACAACTTCATCATCGAAGTCTTCACTCTGAAGCGCATTTCTCATATCTAGTGAAGACGATCTGTTTTTCATTGCTGGTGACTGCAGATCTTTAGATGAATTGACTGATGTAATACTGTGCTGAAACTTTCTAATGTCATCACTTTGATCCATTTTTCTATCTTCATCTCCTGTGCTCTGCTTCTGTGATGGTGTTGAGGTGCTTCCTCTGGTGTCTCCAACTGAAAGATCCTGCTTTGAAGCTGCGTGTGTCTGTGGATCTTTTTCAACACGATCACTTCCTAAAAGAAAAGAAAAGAATCTAAAAAATCTCAAATCTGACAAATAACAAGTAATACTTTTGAAACTTAACTTTAAATGTCATACTTTAGTGAGACAAATGTACTTTAAAATCAATTATTAATAAAGGTTAGTTTGTCTAAGAGCTCTGGTTTTTCCATACCATGTAAATTGTCCTCTATAGCACAGTGGTATTGTTTGAACCTCTCTGCTGATCTTAGTGAGGCGATTCTTTCTGCTTCATCGTCAATTATAATTTCCTGTCTATTCTTTTTCTTTAGGTATTTTCGATGGTAAACTATATCCTGCTCCTCATCGCTGTTTTCTTCTGTAAAACTCTTACTGCCTTTTTGATTGAGAACGTTTTCTTTCAGTTCGGCTCTTCCGATTGCTTTTCTCATCTGTGCATCTGACAAAGACAATGATGATGACTGCAAACGTTTGGATGTAGGGAAAGCATACACATTCTTTTGAAACTGCTGGAAAGCTTGTCTCTGCATTACGACTTCGTCTTCTTTGCTTTGCTTCTGCAGTGGTGTTGATGTCTTTTCTCTTATTTCTGGGGTATAATAATCTCTTGCAGCTTTTGACTTTGACATATCCTGATTGTAAACCTTTCTTTTTGTCCTATCCTCTACTATAGGGCTTATCTCTTTATTCTTGGTTCCATTTGATTCGCCTCCAGAATTATAAAAACTAAATACATAATCAGGTTGCCTTTCTTCTGCTACACTAGTTTTGCCTTTTGGTTGATAGCGGTGATATGTAAGACCACTGTTTAAGTTCTCAGAATGGCTTGGTTCCAAAATATCGTCCTGGCTTATACTTTGAATAACATTTCTAAGATTAAGCCTCAGAGATTTTTTGCCACAGATGTCTGATGGGTGGCAATATTTTCCTGTCTCTGCGTTTATATTGCTCATATTTTTTTCCTGAAAAAAGGGCTCATCAAGCATATTACTTCGATTCCTATCATCAGAAAATTGTATATCTTCATTTGGGTATGAGCGAGTTTTTCTTGAGGGAGTCAAAGATTTATGAATCAAAGTGAAGTCCCTCATATTTGGATACTGCATCTGATTCCCTTCAGCAAAAGGCAGATACATATCCTCATATACCTTGTCATTCATCTTCATCGACAGAACAGGTTTCATTTTCAAGTCTTTCTGGTCGGCAGTGTTGGGAAGTTCATAAGGCAAATTTTCATACACTTGTTCTTTTCTTGCAGCTTCAGTTGAAGAAACATTTTCATAAACGTTAATGTCCATGGGACTATTGTAGAACTCTGCATTAGCCTGTGGGCTAGTGTACCAGTTCTGGAGTTCCTCTGGAGTGGATGGATATGCTTTATCCTTTCCAGGGTTGGTCTTTACAAATAAATTTTTCTGTACTGGGTCTCGCACTGATTGCCTTTTGTAAGATACATTGGCTTTTCTTGATTTCTGTGGGGACAAAATGTGTTCAATGTCTTTTTCCTCTATTTCTTGTAAGGAATCATCCCCGCTAACAACACTTTTGTTAATTTTACTCTTGTCTTCATTGATGATTTCTTTACTGGGCTTTTTACTTCGCTTTGAATTTTCCCTCCTGTATGATGGCTTCATTCTATCTATGCACAGTATGAGATTAATTTATAGGAAAACTTATTTTATGCGTTCAGGGTTGGCCGGGAAATACAAATGGGAATTACCAGTAGAAAAATACTGGTATTTTCAAAGTCTAAGGGGATCTTTGGATTCATTTTTGGACTTTAATTGACTACATCTGACTAGAGCATGAAATAAATGATACTCAAGACTAGCATACTAATTAACTATAACGTGATAACATGCATTTAAAATAGATTAATAGTAAACCAGAATTTATAAATCAGACATGGTGCCAATAAGATGTACTACATAATTATAACTATGAAATACTGTATGTAGCTTTTTATGAACTTATTCCTTATTTTCACGTAGTTCTCAGTAAATACCAGTAGTTCCCAGGAATTATCAGTATTTCCTGATGCCCTGGGAAATATGAATTTATTCTCAGTTTTATGCCAACCCTGTATATTTTGTGAAAAAAAGTATTCCAATATCTATTTTTAAAAAATATATTTAGAAATACCTTTTTTATTCCACTTGGGGGCATTTTCTTTCAAGCAGTCTTTCTTTGTTTTCCTTCAAAATAAGGTTTTATATTTCTCAAGTTTATAATTTGTATTACTTGAAAATGATACAGTTTAAAAGTTGAGAAATTATACAACTCACTAAACATCATTATATCTTACTTTAAAAGTGCATCTTAATGCATTCTAATTTATGAGTGTAAACAATTATACGTGTAGCAGTTTGGTGGGATAATTAAACCACAAACTTCAGAATGGGTATATCATGTGCTAGTCAGTGCTGTCATTTTCCACATAAATAAATAGATTTTTTGCTTTGTCCAGATGTGCGTGCTTAGTAAGAAGATTAACATTATATATCATACACATGCAAATCCAAATGATAATGCATATAACCATTTCATAATGTTTTATTATTATTAAATTTATGACTACAAAAATACCTTCCAGTTTACATTATAGTAGACAGAAATAATTTACTATGACACCGATTTCTGATCATTAGCTTTAACGTTAGCTGCAGATCTGTAGCTCTCCGAAAAAAATATATTGATAGACCGGAGAGCTACAGTGCCACCCATTGAAATAACTGTATATTTATTGCGCACAAAAAAGTGCGCTCTGTTCTCGAATTATTTCCCCATGTTTTTTAAATCGGTAATCTCAAAATATTACTAACGGATTGTTCCTAACATATTCTTTCACTGTTTCCACAACCAAACATTTCTCATGATTGTTGTTAATAGTCCTCCTGACCCTGATATTGTGATCATCGAAAATTTCGCTTATTTATACTGCCATTTTGGTTTCAAAGATAATTCGGTCCAATATGCTTCGTTCAAATGTTAACTACGCGAGTACTTGATAGAGGAGAAAGGAATTTTTTGAAATATTCCATTTTTGCAATTGAGGTAAGAATTTTGATAAAATTAATCAAGATCCGAGTGCACTTTTTTGTGCGCAATAAATAAACTGTTCTTTCAATGGGTGGCACTGTAGCTCTCCGGTCTATCAATATATTTTTTTCGGAGAGCTACAGATCTGCAGCTACTTTAACGTATGTAATATTTTTGGACCATACATTTCTTATTGTTCAATATGGCAAAAGAATGATTCTGTTTTGATAATTCTAAATAGTTGAATAGCAAATATAGGGTTTTCTGAATTGTGTCCTTTTTAAGGAAGTTTTAAATGTTTTGAACTAGATTTTAGGGAACTCACAAACGATATGGATTTTTGTTTATACAGTTACATGTTATAGTTGTGGTTTATACAAAGTACAGGCATTTTTAAAAAAGACTTTTTCTAATTACAAAAACCTTAATATTAACTCACCGACCACATAAGGAATCTAAATACAAGAAATCTAACGTGATTTCTAAATAAACGCAGGTATAAATCCGATGGTTAATTGCTTACTCTTACCTCAAACGTATCGCAGCCATTGTGATAATACAGAGCATCAAAACTAGCCCTGCACATACTGGAACTATAATCATAAAGGATCGTAACTTCTTTGACTCTAAAAAAAACATCGTAGGTATCAAATATCAAATAACAAAAATTAAAGTTATTGACTATCAGTAATCAAAATATCACCGTTCCATATTATTACTTGAATATGAATGAAATGTATTGGATCTGCCTTACATTTAGAAAGACTCGTGACGTCTTTGAATGCCATTTGACACACACAAATGCTTTGTTCAAAACAACTTATTTTACATGGTTGAACAATAATTTTATACCAGCAAAAATCAAACTTGATCTATATTTGTCACGATAAAGGTATCGAGCAAGTTTCAAATCATGATAATCTCGTTTAGAACATTAATCCAGTAGTGCATCATGACATTAAATTAGTGCATCACGTGAACCCAGTTATTAAAAAAAATACCAAAATTCCTTCAGAAATCAATGACGTAGAACGAAATCAAATGCAAACTTGATCTATAACTAATCAATTTATAAAAGCTATCCAGCAAGTTTCAATTCATGACAATCTCGTTTAGAACATAAATTGAGAGCATCACGACATAAATGTAGTGCATCACGAACCCTATATCTAACCCAATTATAAAGTTATAGAAATACCATAATTCTTTCAACAAGAGGCCCATGGGCCACATCGCTCACCTGAGTAACTTTGGGTGATGCAGTTCTTACCAGATTCCCCCTCTTAAATCTTGGATTCCCTACCCAAGGGGGTCATAATTTTAACAATTTGATATCTACTTTACCTAAGAATGCTTCAAAATAAGTTTCAGCTTTCTTGGCCCAGTGGTTCCTGAGAAGAAGATTTTTAAGATTTGTTCTATATATTTCTATGTAAAACTTGTATTCCCTATTGTGGCCCATCCCTACCCAATGGGGTCATGATTTTAACAATTTAATATCTACACTACCCAAGGATGCTTCCAAATGAGTTTCAGCTTTCCTGGCCCAGTGGTTCTTGAGAAGATTTTTAAAGATTTGTTCTACATATTTCTATGTTAAACTTGGATTCCCTATTGTGGCCCCTCCCAACCCCCGGGGATCATGATTTTAACAATTTAATATCTACACTATCCAAGGATGCTTCCACATAAGTTTCAGCTTTCCTGGCCCAGTGGTTCTTGAGAAGATTTTTTAGTGACCCCACCCTATTTTTGTCTTTTCTTGATTATCTCCCCTTGTAAGGGGACTTGGCCCTTCATTTTAACAATTTAAACTCCCCTTCACCTAAGGAGGCTTTGTATCAAGTTTGGTTAAAATTGGTCCATTGGTTTTGAGAAGAAGTCGAAAATGTGAAAAGTTTACAGACGGACGGACGGACGGACAGCTAGACAGACGGACGGACAGACTGACAGACGGACGGACAGACGCAGAGGAAACCTATAGTCCCCTCCGGTTTCACCGGTAGGGGACTAATAATGTATAATGTTTTGTAAGATTATATTGAATTAAGTTATTTTTATCACCATCATCATTACCTTTTTGACAGAATGTTCCATAATAACCAGAAGTACAAAGACAGACAAACGAGCTTGGTTTGCTGATTACTTCATATTTTCTTTCAATACATGTTCCTCTGTTCATACAAGGATCATCCTGGCAAGTCAGAATCACTGCAAGGTAGAAATGTTTACGGTGGAATCACCAAAGTTCATGGGAGACCGATGTTCGTGGAATTAGTGGGTCACCCTTATCCACGAATTTACATCCCAACGAACATTTATTTTGTCAACATATTTATTTATTGAATCTTCTTTATACATCAGTTACCCATGAAATTATGTCCCAACGAACCAACAAAATTCTGCTTGCCCATGAACATTGACCCCGACGAATTAAAATGATTCCACGGTGTATTACATAATTACATATGATGTACAGGGTTATTTTCGTCCCGTGTTATTTTCGCCTTTTCTCACTTGCAAACAACTTTGTCCCGCTTAAATTTACCAAGTTACAGTTCTGATTTAGAAATTTTACCGTGTTCTTTAAATATAGATCGTTTTAAATTTGTCCATCTGTTCCTATGGCAAAATGCGCGAAAATTAAACGGGCGAAAAATTTTTGAATACAGTTTTTCACAATGATAATTTCCTATCAATCTGTATTTTTTTTTTATATATTACAAATCTATTCATGTAGCACAATACTCTACAATTGAAATTCAGTGAAAAAGGAAATAAAGGACAATAGAATAAAGGGATTAGTTACTGATTTGTGCATTTCCTACGATGTTCCTATTCAATACTGGAATAATGCAATAATAAGTCCCCTCATCTCCAACTAACGCTCGTTTTATGTGAAGCTTTCCGTCCTTGGTGACAGATATTCTGAAGTTAGAGGAAAATTCATATAAAAAATCAAATTTTCAGTTTGTAGAAATTAATTCTAAAATGTCCTACGGTAAGATGACTGCCATGAGTGTAACGGGATAAAACCCACAGAAACAGATTTAAAGTTTTAACAATATGTATTTATCAAACAAACAAAATTAACCATATTTCAATATTTAAGATGCAAGAGTTCGAGTTATGATAGAAAAAAAATGGTATTTGAGATACCATCAGATAATTACAGAAAGTTTACAGAATAAGATCGATAATCTGGAAGAAAAACTTGTGGTAATTTGAACTTTTATTGGTAGTTATTACAATAATTACATTGTATTTATTTATAACAAAAACTAGAGTAGTTACATTAAAACAGCTTTCATATTCTAAGTTTTCAAAAGACAACAGCGGTGTAACTACGTACTTATGTTTTTCTACCCTATAGTTACGTTTTATCTAAATTATATTATCATATCCTCTTCCTCTGGAAAATCCGAAATCATTATTCATTTTATTAAAAAGTAATTCCGACTGTCTTTTATTCGTTAGCGGTATTAATATACAATATTGAGTTATATCTACATGTTTTCACAACAGTTTAACAATGGGTCTTGTTGTATAATAATTTAACAATAACCGACCTACCTTCCAATTTCCTTTCCAGGCTTGTATCGCTTGCCACGGGGACCTACCCAGTACATGGACTTGTGTACTGACCGATCCAAAGACTTACAACTCAAACTGGCGTTGTTTCCTTGAAAAATCTTGTACTCTGCTTCGCTTGTTCCTTCTAAAAATAGTACTTTTTTCATGTGTAATTAAATGATGAAGATCAGGAACAATGATAAATCTTATAAGTTTAGTAAAGAATATAAATGAATACAGGGATATAAAGATTAAAAAAGTAGAAACCAAGATCAAAAGTCCATTGAAATAATACATTTCAGAGCAGAGTACAAACCGACCCCTTAACACATCAGAGATGAGATTAGATGCCATGGAGGAGAAAGCTTCTCTCGACCAGTCAAACCCGCTGTGTGATCCTTGTCACGCTCAGGCGAACAGAAAATACGTAGACCAGTTATATCTAGTTGACACATGAATGAAATAAATATTGTAAATTGATCAAATGTCCATACGAAGGGCATTCAAAAAAAAGATTTGTCATCCCCAGTCCTTCATTAAAAGTAGGATCACTTCAAACACTCTTGTAATGGTTTAAATATTTTTATGCCATACCGTTCTAGCAGAAATAAAACACGTTTTATAATAGTAAAAAAAAAGTATGTGCAACAGGTACATAAAAGTCTGTGTTCAACTTTAAAAAATTCGAAGAGTTACACAATATATATGAAAAGTTGAAGACCAATACCCGTCGAGTAGAACAGTTTCCATGTGGTTGAAAAAGAGTAAAGATGGTAGAACAGTGTTAAAGATAGTTTAAGAAGTATTTTATTCATAATATACAAAGAAGCATACAATATGAATATGGTTGCACAGTTTATAAAGATGATGTATGATCAGGGAGACCAAAAGCAGTTGGAAATTTTTTTTTTTAAAAAAATCAAAGATTTGGTAGTGAGAGAGGGAATGTAAACTCTTGACTAAACTCGAATATTTGATATATCAATGGGAGCAGTTCAACAATTTAATTTTGAATTTAACATTCCCTACCAATTGTTATTCAATACTTTGACTACAAGTTTCTCTGATCAATACAGAGGATTCATTGTTAGTAAGACGAATAGAAAGAGGATTCTTACTAACGAAAACCGCCTGATCCAATCTCTGGTGTGAAAACTATGCCGTATATACTCTATATAGTTTTGATTTTTGGCCCTAGTCCAAGAACTTCTCTATAACCCCTCGGATAAATTTGTAATTAACAACATCCAATGATAAATTTTGTTATTTAAACAGCATCTAGTCCAAAATGATTGATTGCTTAATTTACTAGTGGTACAGTTGTAGTAAGTGTTACTGATTAAAAAAAACAGCCTGAAAAAAGTGTCATGTGGAGATTTTTCTTAAAAAATTATCAGTCTAAAGAATTTCTTGAATTTAAATTTTGAACAACATGTAAAAGAAAAAAATTATTTTATCATTGGTAAGCTTTAAAAATAGAAAAAATATTCTGATGACTAATCTATCCTATTCTCGCATCAACTCTCCAGTACATCTTCTGAGGAAATAACATTTTATAAATAAGTTGCTGAGAGTTCCCGTCTGTTTTCATGTTCTTATCTGTCAGTCAAGATCATGATTCCTGAGAAGCATTATTATATATGCATATAAGTATGCGAAATAACGCGAAAGTTTCGCGTTATATCGCGAAAGTTTCGCGTTATAACGCGAAAGTTACACGTTTATTCGCGAAAGTTACGCGTTATATCGCGAAAGTTACGCGTTAAAACGCGAAAGTTACGCGTTATATCGCGAAAGTTTCGCGTTATAACGCGAAAAATTTATTTTTCTAACCTACGAAAATGAGCTCAATGGGCTTTCGTAATTACTAGTATTCCCAACAATAAATTGAAGTCTCAGCTATTTGACATCATTGACAATCGCTTTTTCAGTATAAAAAATGGAACTCTTTAAATTATTTTCTTGTTATTGAACATTAGCAAAATTATTTTGCTAAATAATTCTGTCAATCTGATTGTACAAAAAAGTACTCTGAAGTTAATGTTAAAAAGACGTCGAGATTCTGAATGTCAAGACGGACATGACAAACTATAAATGACCAAGCCATAATCATGGCGGGGCATAAAAATGTTTAACTATGTTAGTGATTGACACTATATTTTTTAGTTTTTTGAGACCTGGCCCATGAAGCATCTTAAGCTTAAGTCAAAAAATGCCTTAGATGCTGAATTTTTTTAGAGGTCAAGGGGCCCAAAATGAAAATGCCTTCCGATTTTGTGTCATCTGTCTGCTGTTGTATGCAAATTATGAGTTTCCTTTAACAAGTTTTAAAGATTTTATAGATAATTGAAATTTTGACTTAAGTCTAAGTCTGTTTCATGATCCCGGGGCCAGGCCCCAAGCTCATAAACTGAGAACAGACTTAAGTCAAAACTTTAATGTAATATAACTTTTCAAATAATTTTGATTGTAAATCAAAATTTTCAAAACGTTTAAATTCAAATATTATTCAAAACTTCAAAAGTTTAAGCAAAATTGTTAAATAAAACTCAAAATATTAGAATTCAAAATTTTGACTTAAGTATATGCTCAGTGTATGGTCTTGGGGCCAGGTCTTCCAATAATCTGTCGAAATTTCCATGGAAACTAATAGGACCCATTTATTAGCAGATCTGTTTTTGTATTCATATGAAGCAGAGTTTTTTTTCAAGTCCGAAAACACTTGCTGTGGCCATCAACTCAACATTTATTTATTATATAACACTTTTGATTGATTGATTGTATGTTGTTCAACGTCCCTCTTGAGAATTTTTCATTCATATGTTGACTCCACCACTTGCCGGTGGAGAGCTGCAAATTTTGTCCTATACTCGGCACTCAGGGCCATTGAGCAGTGATGAATCTTTTTCTTGCCAGCAGTCCCAGCAACTACTGCGACACGAGACCTCGGTTTATACGATCTCATCCGAAGGACCGGTCTCCTGGTTCCACAGTGGGATTCGAACCCGCGACAAAAGGATCGACTCCTTACCTCGCAACTCTAAAGCAGACGCTATAACCTCTGCGCCACGCGGGCGACTACTACACTTTTGAATATGCCTTTATTATGAATGTGTCTCTATTATGTAACAAAATGTAACAGCTCAATATATACCTTGGAAAATTCTTATTCATGTTATATTTTCGCAAATTTTATGGTCCATACAATGACCCTGTCAGCAAATACAATCTATCAGTCACTGACTGTAAATGACTGGCGTTTTTCATGCTCATTGATTGGCCATGCTTTGCACACTGAATTGTCTACGGCATCTTTTGTTTTTCTCTATCATGGCAAGGAGCCAACGCGGATGGCAGAGGATGCTCACTCTTCAATGGCATCTTATCCCACCTTTAATGTTTTAAAGGTCTGTCTTTGCTCTGAAGCTGATTTGCATTGTTGGAATGGAATTTTGAACTCAAATACCGTTCCTTCTCTATATTTTTTGGTAGGATTTTGTGAGATTGATCATCATTTATTATTTTCAACTTCGTATATATCAATACTTTTAATAGAAAATCAATAGAATACCTTTTATATAAACTTCGTTTGCATTTACACGATTCTTCAAATTATGCAAAAGTGATACCGGTATACTAATAATTACTTTGAACTGATTTAAATAATTTTAAACTGACATGAATAGGACTCAAACCCAAAATAACTCTTTAAAAAACAGTTAAAACTATACAAATACAAACCACATGCCGCCATAATACAGGCACGGGTCTTTTTGCGACTTCCTTTACACTTTATAATTGTTTTCCCGTGCGTGAACTCTCGCCGGTTTGAGTGACATTTTCTGTAGCTCTGTTCATTGCCAAGACCACAAGTCACTGAACATTCGGACCAGCTTCCCCAGGGTGTCCACTGTCCTGAAAAGCAACTTAATAGAGTTATAACGGAAATCTTCGAAGAAACTGAGCAGCAAATGAGATCTTTAAAACATCTCATCATGTTTTATAATTCAAGAAACTGGTGTTCCTTTTTGGAATTTTCATTATGAAAAAAATTGAATTGCCAAAGTTTCTCTCCACAAATATGACATAAGATATACTATTATACTAACCATGTATGACAGTTGGTCCTGTTGGTTTTGGTTTTGGGAGAAGCACTTCTTCAAGGCATGGGCATTTCTTCACCTCTGAACTATGACCTTTGCACGGTTTATATGTATCTTCATTTACAAAACATGTTCTACTACGCGTGCTGAATGTCTTCCCATTACAATTCTTGGAACAAGGGCTCCAGTTTCCCCACTCCGACCAATGAGCTGTGACCAATTGAGAAAGATATCAACGTAAGATTTATAGGAAACTGAAATTATATCAAAACTGTCTTGCCTTGCTTCTTTTAAATATAAGATACATATATAATAAACTTGCAATTGTACAATTTATTTAATTGGTTTGGAGTTTTTACCTTCCGTAAACATTTTGGGATGAGTTTTGTGCGCTGTTTTATTCATTTTCTTGAGAAGCTCCCAGATTTGAATGGTCCTGTTCTGGATCTGAGAGTTGATCTTTTCTTTGTTGTACTTAGGATTAGACTCTACTTGACCCATGATACTTGCTGCCATCAGACGGACGATGTGTGTAAGCTTGGCCAAGTGTGCCTCTGTAAAGTTCTCTTTGGTAAGCAGCGCCTTGATGCCGTTACTGATAGCATCACCGGGTGTTTGAGCTGCTGAAGGAACCACGAGAACCGAGACGTTTGATGAATTATTCGGCCTTCCAATGGGTATCCACGATCCTGGCTTTGTATTCTGAGCCGTGTTGTCAACGGACTGATTTTGGAGAAATATTCGGATTCTGGATATTAACTCGTTTCGGACGACAACGCTGTTGCCCGATTTACTGTTCAGGGTAGGCAACATGTACTCAAACATTCTCAATGCATCTTTAACTTTCATTAGCTTACGATTGACAAGATCTGTTTGAAAAATAATTAATTATGTTAGAAAATTGTTTCTCAGTTTGTGTATATCTCAACATTGAGAAATTTTAAAATGCGTAACTAGGCGCTTTTCCTTTGCTAGTTGTTACTAAATTCTAGAAGAAAAAAAAATTGTGCTGCATGCGTGGAATTTTCAGTTGGTAGTTGTTTTATATGGGAATGTATTCCATTAGTACAAGATTCTTTCT
This sequence comes from Saccostrea glomerata, assembly GCA_003671525.1. NCBI lineage: Eukaryota > Metazoa > Mollusca > Bivalvia > Ostreida > Ostreidae > Saccostrea > Saccostrea glomerata. Next base: position 154,038 of record PRKT01000516.1, on the reverse strand, counting down.
TCTTAAAAAAAACCTACCATTTAAAAATAGCGTCGAAATGACACCCAAAAATAGATACAAATATATAACAATAGGAATGTTATGAAAAAATGTTTAAAATAAATGATTCAAGAAATATCGGTATAAATAAAACATACATCTTTGTGTCTATAATCACAGGAGTTCGCGTACCTATCAATTTAATTTTACAGAAATTTACAGTTAATCAATAATAACGTTATTCTTATAATAAATAGGTATAACAAGAACGTTTTTTTTTAATTTACTAAAAATTTCGGTATAATTGATAGGTACGCGAAATCCTGTGCTGTAATCATTCATATTAGGAAAATGAAAAAAAAAAAAAAGTCGTAAAATCAAGGGGAAAAGTCGATATAACGAGATAAAGAATGGAGGCATACAAGGTGAGGACAACCCCCCATCCGAAAAAAGACATTTCTCAATTCAAGTTATATTTTTCAAAATTATATGGTTAACATCATCTTTTAAACATTTAATTCTGCATTTCATTGTTTTAATATTTTATTAAAAAACTGATTTTTCACTCATGCTTTAAGATATGTGAAAACAAAAAAGAAAAAGCTCCACGTACGATTCAAACTCTCTCCAGGATTTAGTCCAAGACCGACCGCTTTAACTACTTCGCTACGGTCGAAGTATATATGCATTATCGACGTCCGTCAGTGTGATTTAAATGAACGGGTTTGTTGAAGCGTACATTTTTTCCGGAAATTTTCATGGTGAAGGGGAACAAAAATTGTGAATTTCATGATCCCTGCCCTTCCTGGGGCCTGAGGGGTGGGGCCAAAACCACTAAAATTAATGCAATCTTTAAAAATCTTCTTCTTTACTCCTGGACATCAAGCAGTCAAAATGTTTGCATGATTGCAATTAGCAATGAGTCCTCTACCAAAATTGTGAATTTTATGGCCCCAGGGTCAGGGGTTCTTGTTTTAGGGTGGGGCTCTAATGATTATATAGTGAAATGCATGAATTCTTTGAACATCTTCTTCTCTACTCCTGGTTAATATACTAATGATCTAATTACATATTTAAGGCCAGGATTTATTTTATTTTCAGTTTTACAAACCCTTCGCTCAAGGTTTTGAATTTTCAGAAAAAAAATAAAACAATTTTTTTCTTTCCGATGTCAAATTTGAGTCGGGATCGAGATTTCAAATTTACGAACTCGCACTTCCGGTTTTAAGATAAACGGCGGGTAAATAAAGTTAGATCTGAGAAGATAGCTTGTTTTAGTGTAAAATTCATCGATACGAGTGCCATTCAAAACGTTTCACCCGTTCAAAGGACAAATAAAATGCTGACGACTTTGTCGCACAATGACATGCTGGTGAGATAATTATGTATTCGTTTCAAAAGTATCTGTCTGTAAATTATTTTCCTCCCCCAGGTTTTAAACTGCCCGTGGTAGCTATTGCATATTGCCAGGGACATTGTTTAGGTCTCTGTTATAGCTTACAGTCTAGGCATCATTCTTCAGAAAAGGGTTGCTTATGCATCAGATGTAATGAATAAAACTATGGGAGAAGTTAAGTCCATTTGAGGAAGAAATAAACAATAACCTGAAGAAATAAAAAAAATTCAACTATTAAAAGGCAAGAATATACAAATATATACAGGCATGTAGTTTCTTTTGTATAAGCAATTTAATGTTCTACTTTCCTATTTGTAAGCATTATGTGTCCAGTGGTAAGGAGCCTATTAGAATAGCATAAAAAAAAGAATGTACAAATGTTAATAATTGATTTATCAAAAAAAAAAATTTATTTCCTTCTCCTTCTGGACTTTTTTATTCTAATGTTCATAACTAAACCTAAACATAAAAAAAATGCTGGCCTTGTAATGAAGAAAGGGGCCTCTTTCAAAATAGATAATTTCAGGGAGTGTGAGTAAACATGTTAAAGTAGTAATTCTTCAATGACAAAATCTTGGCAAAAATTATATAGTATTTAGGAACGTCTCGTTTGTCCTTAAGGACAGATATGATATATGTTTTTTTCTAAGATTTTTTCATTGAAGAATCGCTACTTTTAACATGTTTCCTCACAAAAAATCAAGGTACCTTACCAGGCATTTTTATATATTTGAGATACCAGAGGTTGGCATTTCTTATATAATCCTTTAAGGAAAAATACTTAGTTTGCCAAAATTACATTTTTAGTTTTTCGAATTTTTAAAAACAATTAAAAACCGGTTTAGAAAACGGAAAGTAAGAGGGATTTTGTATATTCATCATACATTTTGAAGATTTACAAAACAGATATTTGGGGAACGTATCGTCTGACCTTAACTGTCAACTTTGAAATAAAGATTATCAAATGATAAGTCGTTCAGTAATATATAAATATTGCATGTAGTTGAGTGTAACATTGAAAATTTTCACCCCAAGAAAACCATTGTCAACCGAGGTGCAGCCGAGGTTGACAAAGGTTTTCGAGGGGTGAAAATTTTCAATTTTACACTCAACTACATGCAATATTTATTATATTATACTGAATGTTTTATACAAATACATATTACAGTGAACCGTGCGCGCTTGATTCCGCGCAGTCGCTATTTTTTGGAATACCACCCGTCGTCAAGCAATGTTGACTGTCGCTACGCAGGAGGGCGTGGCTTCATTATTCAGCGGGTAGTAGTGTTTTTATCGAATGTTTCTCGACGAATCAGATTCAAGTAATTTACATGAAAGTATAATATTATATAATAATGACTTTTTATTCTTGTATTACAACTTTCTAAATCGTTATTGAATGACTTTTTGTCTCGTAATATCGACTTTTAATCTGGCTTTCTAACTTTTTAAATTCATAATAACGACTTTTATCTCTTTTTTACGGATTTCTTCAGTTAATTAACTGTATCTGGATTCCCTAAAGTCGTTATAACAGTATGAAATTTGAATGGAATAAAGTGATACAACAATACTATAAATTCTAAATTCTTTTTTTTTTTTGGCTATAAAAAATTTATTTGGGCTATCAAAAATGTCAAATCCACTAGCCCTACTGGTAGTGTCTCAAAAAAGTTTTCGTAAAGACTGTGACGTAACGTCAGGAATTGCTACCACTAGGAAATAATACGCTTAATCCGTTTTCAGCTTACATTTGTTGTAAAGTCTTGATAATAAACATGTAGTGTTTTATATGAAAATAAAGGGTTTTCTCTCACAAATAATTTTGCCATGAAAAGAAGTATTATTACAAGGTATGTACACATTGACAGACTACTATATTCCGGAATAACGTCAATTTCCGTCATGTCCCGTTGTAAAAGAAAAATACATGCAACAGAGTTTATTCCAGAAAAAAAATTGAAAAATCTGCTCGGATCTCCATGATATTTCACAGGATCGTTCTCTTACATAATATTTAGACATAATATGTTTGTTGACACCCTCTGTTAATAGAATGGATACCCACATCCTTTGAAATAAAAGTTCTTAAGATGTCCCATGCAATGAAAAATTAGTGTAACGCATTTTCCATGGGGGAAAAAGAAAATTTTTTTGGTAAAGTTTACAAATTTGAATTGAAATGCGATGAGTACTTTTAAACAACAACCTGTTCCCAAAAAGTAATGAAAATTTTCCAGGCGCTAAGGTATTTAATCAAACATATTACATGTCTTGCAAACATGTCCCCCTGTGTAAATGACGTCATGTCAAATATATATGCGTAAATAGCTTATAAATTTATTCCGAATTCGAGAGGCAATATCTATTGAAATTTATGTCAGTGAAAAGTACTGAGAAAATACTTTTGATACATATAGGTTTCATCAGATCTTATCGGTTAATAAGGAAATTACTAAAGAAACGAAATGTCTTGCAGAAATGTCCCCCGCTGCTTAAAATGACGTCTGACGTACTAAGGATTCACGATTTGGGACATACGTCAATGTGCATTTCCCATTAATTTGTTAAAGTATTGCTGTACCCTTAATACTTTTACATGTTAATCTTTGGTTTAACCTCGTTGTATCTTTAGATTGCCTTTTCTGTTGAATTATTTTTTTTAAAAATGATCACTTCGAAAAATGATCACCACAAAAAGAACATCGCACACAAATGTAGGTGTAATTTTAAATGCATGCAATTGCAGAATTTTTTTTTTTCAAATGCAAGCGACAAAATCATGATAGAAAATTTGAATTTAAATTACAGTGCAATTTGTTTTGATGATCTGCTTAATTGAAAAAAGAACATTTACCTAAGGTTCTGTCGACAACTTATTATTAATCATTACTTCAATGGGATCAATTATTCTTTAAAAACATATTTGAACACTGCACTTAGAGAATTCATATTGACGTCGTTTTGACGTTACAGCGTTGAGTAGCAATTCCTGACGTTGCATCTTTATAAGTTACCTGTATAACGACTCTAGGTCTATATACCATAATTTGACTTTTTTAGGGGAAAGCATAGCTTCCTTAAGTTAGAGTTTTAACGAATATATGGTTTTACTATTTCAAAATGATATTACCCAAAGAGCACAGAGCAAGTCAAGATACATCAAGGCTACTTTTTTCATCAATAATAATTCTTCGGTAAATAATCATCAATGACAATTAATTCATACAACTAGAACCATTTCAAGCTTAGTTTGGACTTTCATTAAGGCGTGGCATTCTCGGCGCTACATGTTCACCGCCTGTCAAATCATGAAATGGCGAATAGATTCTCATCGGACTCGAACAAAAATGAATCTCACCATATGCCAGGCAAAACAAAGAGTTTTTTAAAGCCTTAAGGACAGGTGATACAAACATCTCTTTTTTTCTGGAGAAGACTAAATATAATGTCACGGATTAAGAAAAGAGAATAATTTTTAGAATATTCTCTCCTTAGACATGGAAATTCTTAGTTAATACTTCAATAAAATTACAAATATTGTCAAATCACACTCAGTAAAGGTTTACGGATAAAAACGAATTTCATAATATGAAGATTTATTAAATTAAGAAATTAATAACATCAGGGACTTTGAATTGTTGTTGACAACAATGAGACGACTTAACCTCCACCTCTTTGCAGGAGGAAACAATGTAATTGGTTATTCGATACTCTTAATTTGCATTTGCCCGAATTTCTATCCCATGTATATTTCAACAGTGAAGGAAAGCTGTGTAAAGTTCAGAAGCTAATTATGTAACGTCGAGAATACCATGCCTTACTGAAAGTCCAGCTGGAAATGGTCCTAATATACCACCGTAACTTGCAGTCTTAAACCAATCAAGGCAATATCTAAGAGGTTTATTGATTACCTTTTACAGTTGTGAGTGACATTTTAGAAAAGGAAATCGGCACCAAAATTGATTGCAGTTTCTTCGTCCCAGCAGCGTTCAAAACAAATAATTGAGCTTCCATCACGAAGAAACTTCCGTTGATTTTATTGTCCTGGAGAGAACACTCCAATCTCTGCCTAAACATAAATAAGTACGATTATAAACTCACAGTCGTCAAATATAAAACACGGAGATTATAAGGAAATAAAACCATTTTTTTAAGTACATTAATACATACAAGTAAAATCATCATATCACTAATAAGTATTGATTATTCACTTTCATAACATGATCTAAAATAAAAAATATGATGGTTGAAAAACAAGTGATTTTAACATGTTACATGAAAGTTCTTCTCACTACTAGTAAACATCTCGGATTATTAATATACGGTTTGATCAATGCATCGGGCTCGTGGTAAGCAGGGGATGTTTACTCGTCCTCGGCACCTGATCCCACCTCTAGAATGTCTAGGGGTCCGTGAGATATGCCCTCTTAAACTATTTGTATTGTTTATAAATTCATTAGATCGATTATTCAGATCAATCATCACTGTCCGTTTATATAATTCTTCACCGTTTATTTTTATTTGGTTTATTTGGTTTCATGACTATACCTGCACTCAAATGGGAAAAACCTTTTGCCATTGTTCCGAACAGTCCAATATATCCGGAGTAGATTTCTTTGAACACACGATTTGATGTTGATAGCCGCTGTATATTTCGTCTGTGGGTACACATAGTTATATCTACAACCAGGCTTGACCACAGTCACGGTGGTGCATCCATTGGTTTGCTTGTATGGACCTAAAACGACAAAATGCGAAGTAACTGGGGCGTCTTAGGCTCTTCCTCGGAGAAATCGACGATTCTGAAAGGGGGAGGGGCTTGCAATTTTTTCGCAGTCAGTCTGATTATTTGGTGAAGGACATTATTTATTTCATTAAAATGATTGAGGAAAGATTATTTTCTTCTTCACCGAGGAAAGACTCAAGCTCAATTTCGTTTGAGATGGATCGGGGGGGGGGGGATATTTATTTAATTTGTATTGCAAGTTGAGAACAGATCATTTATTTCCCACATTCTGAGCACAGTTTATTTATTTCCAAAATTTCCGCTCCCCCTTTACTGTAGTAAGAAACAAACGGTCGTCCTTTGTTAGACAGAAAGACTGTCGTCAAATAAGATGTGCAAATTTTTAACATACAGTCCATAAACATGTATATATTGTTGTAAACCTAATAAATATATTTTTGACAATTATAACACAAATGTCAGTACGAAATTCATGCTTACATGTATTTATATGTGGTTTTAAAACTGCACAAGCATTTGCTTGTAAAATTGAGAAGTTTTGAGAAAAAAATGATATCTCGACTTGCCATCAGGGCATATAGAAGGTCTACTTACACTGGTTGCGAGGCGTGGAACACGGAAGTTCCTTAATGATGATGAAGAACATCAATGCCTGAAGTAGAAAATGCCGTTTCATTTTTCATAAGCCTTTGATCCATGTCCATAGGACCGATCATGCA
>PRKT01000516.1:125587-142611 GCA_003671525.1 Saccostrea glomerata | reverse complement strand
CCCCCCCCCCCCACCCCCGGTTCCGACGCCTTTGAATATAAAAAAAATTATGTAAGTTCTGATGGCGGATTAGATTTTCCCTTTTAATATACATATATATATAGCTATTAAGAATTTAAAAAGTCTTAGAATATTTGACCTTTTTTCATGCCCCTATAATCGATTTTTTGGGGTTATTAGTTTTTACCTTGTCCGTCCGTCTATCTGTATTTTGTCTGGAAAAAATTAAACCTTGCCCATTTAAAGGTCAAGCTTTATTAACTTTATAAAATGTTTGTTGAACACATTGCCGACTTTAATTATTAGAATGCGATATTTTTTTTTCTCTTTATTATTTTGAAAAAAATGTTATTTAAATCCGATTTTTTGTAAGTAAATTAACAAATAACTAAAAATAGGTACTAAACACTTGTTATAAGTTATTACGTACGGAAGCCCGTTTAGGCCTCTTCAGAAAAAGAAATTTTTTCTATTGCTTTTATTTGCAATAATTTTTTTCTTCTCTAAATGAGATATATAAAGATAACGAACAGTATTCAAGCTTAAAAAACCATTAACAATGACATCCAAAACAGGTTGGATCAGGTGTCATGGAGGAGTGGGCATCCCCTGCCGACCGGTCTTACCCGCCGTATGCTCCTTGTCATGATTGGAAAATAGCAGAAAACCCATCGACAAATCAGTGAGTATATAATGGCCTAACAATTAGTATGAAAAACGTCAGGAACAATCAGCATTTGACTTAATGATAAACTGTATTTGCTGACAAGGTCATTGTTTCGACCACAGAACTTACGAATTGATGACTTTAAACGAGACTACTAATATTTTTGTTTCAGCAACTTGTTTGTCAAAAAATTACTCTCGTCTTAAAAATTGTCCATACGTAGAGCATACTCTTGGTATCGAATCAACTGAGAGAAATAAACCCCATAAGCAGGTGATGAAGGTATTTTGCTGTACAAGTAAGGATTACAAGCACTCTTGCTAATCAAAACAATACTCCAAACAGAAAAAAAGTCATAAAGTGGAGGTATCCGTACTAGCTTAAAGGACCGGTACTGTAACCCCAAGAAATACAAAGAAATACAATTCAATCTTAATTTGTTATTTAATTGACAAATATAACAATGTGACAAAATTATACACCAGAGTGGTGACATTTTTTTGACTCATTTTTTCTGAAAGACATGGCATCTTTACCTTATCATCATTACCAAGTTGTGAGGAAAGGGATGTAAAGCTATAACATTTTTACAATAAATATTGTATACAATAAGACACTAAGACTTAATTTAGTCAGTTCAAACTCAGAAATTGTTCCTTAGAAAAATCTAGTTTCAATTACCCATGGTGTACACTTATCAAAATAAACTTTTTTTATTTTATACACACATACTTAAAAAAGGTTAAAATTTATTTGTTTTCAAAATCCTATTTAATGGAAAGTGCAGACTAGACAACTTTCTTTAAAAGTGGAAACACTATACATATTATACACCAGTAAAAATGTACAGAATAAATAAATACCTAAAACAACAGAGGGTACTATTGCCTAACACTACAAAGTATATCATACTCCATAAGGATAAATAATACTGACTGTAGCTAGTGTAATGTACATAACATAGTATATTATTGAGCTAAAAAATAAAGGTAAACTCCTTAACCACACTCTGCAGGTGCCTTGGAAATTAAAAAAATGCATAGGTGCATTTACTGTGGGAGAGAGGAAAAAAATAAAAATACACTTTTAAAATGCATTGTGTTCTACGACGTGAAAACATAAGTTGCTGTTAAACAGGAAGAATTATGGTAAAAAGAGAAAGTACTGATCAATTAAAAAGGTTATTTTTTCTCATTAAAATGGTATATGGATCATTAAAATTGTATAACTGCAAGCAATAAAAGATCAATTTCATAACAATTATTCCTTTGATGGTTAAAACTGATTTGAATCCCGTGCAGCGGCTACAGAGTCACGTTTGTTATTTCCACGAGTGAACATCCTGGACATTCAGATCAGCTCTTGTTTCCTCCCTCTCCTTTAATCCTAAAAACAAATAAATTCAACATCACCCCCAGGCCACCAGATGTACATAACAATAAACATCATGATGAGAAAAGCTTGTCAATCATAAAATTATTTTCCAATGCAGTGTATTATATGGACTGAAATATTTTTGATATCTTCCATCAAAGATAAATGATTTGAAAATAATATCAACTACAACAAAACTGTAATGTTTGGCCTGGCACAAGTCTTTGCTAAACATTTAGTAAATATTGTAAGTAGCCATGTATCAGAAAACAAAAGATTGCTAATTACCTGCTTAAAGTTCCCAGCTGGAAGGACCTAAGATGAAACTTAGTTCTCTACCATTTTCTTTGTATCAATTAACATTCTGTTTAACATGGATAGCGGTGAATTCTCCTGTAATATAAATGTTCAAAAAAACTTCATTTTTATATCTTAAATTTAAATGAGATTGAATTAACATTTAAAAGCAAAAGAGACCATGAAGTCAGCTCTGTCTAAGCTGGCTTGGATTTATAGTGAATCATAACATAAGAGTTTTGAATGACTTCACCAAATCATTGATTTTACTTGATATCTACAGGGCACCAGGGATCTTTGAATAAAATCAAGAATCCTATAAATTCAAGAAAACTAGGAATACTTTTTTATTGTCTATGATTTTATTTTGGTTATCATATTTGTTTAAGATGCGGAGGGAACTTGGCTTACCTCCCCTAAGGCATTCTCCCTAGTTACAAGAGGATCTTTATCATTTTCATCATCCAAAAACACAGACAGCTGATCTTCAAAGGTTGTTTTAGGTTCATTAACTGATGAAACAGCACCTCCTTTAGGCTGAGAGCCAGAAGAAACATCGTTTGGAAAACTCTGATGATTAATACCCCTCCTATTGGGGGAAGATGTACTAGTCCCCTGTCCAGTCTCTAAACTTCTAAAATTGCTGTCTTGTGTAGATTGAGAGAGTCTGTTTGGTTTTGGACTAGGAGATTGTGAACAGTGAGCATGAGGTACGGGTGAAATAGAACGATTTAACAGATCTGAATCCAATGAATTTAACACTGAGGATTTCTGTATCGTTTTTGCTGCTGATGTATTTTGCTGATTTGAGAATGAAGTCTTCCATACAACTGGAGACAGAGGTTTGGGGTTTTTATCAATTTCCTCTTGCCTCACATCCAAGGAAAAGTCAATCAGGTTAGCTCCCTTGTCATCTTCCTCTGGCCAGTCACCATAACTACACTTCTGTGATTTCCACTCCATGCTTCGGTTCACAAAGCTAACTCCATCCCCCGTTGTCTTTTCTCTATCACTGTTAGAATAAACGTCTGTTGACAAGGATGTCTGTCTGTCACTGTCTGTCCTGCCTTGTGCACTATAGCTGTTTTTGGAGGAAGATGATCTCTTTGAAGTTTCAGAAAATTCAGAAATGTCTTTCTCTGGAGATATTCTGGAGTCTGGTGATAGTTTACTACAGTTACTGCAGTTCTTCATCGAGTTGCTTCAAAAATCGAAAATAAGATATGTTAATTAAATAGAAAATCCATATAGTTACATGTACATGAACTTGTTCATATTTTGTATTATGAATTAAACAAGAGGCCAAGGGGCCACAGCGCTCACCTGAGCACATTGGCAAGGAAAAAGCACATATCAGATCAGAACTGAAAGTTTTACTTGAATCTACACTACCTGAGGATGATTCCACATGAGTTTCATCTTTCCTGGCCCAGTGGTTCTTGAGAAGAAGATTTTTTAAGATTTTTCGTATATATTCCTATTTAAAACTTTGGTCAGCCATTTTGGCCCCACCCTAGACCCGGGGGTCATGATTTGAACAAACTTGAATCTACACTACCTGAGGATGATTTCACATGAGTTTCATCTTTCCTGGCCAAGTGGTTCTTGAGAAAAAGATTTTTAAAGATTTTTCGTAGATATTCCTATTTAAACTTTAGTCGGCCATTTTGGCCCCACCCTAGCCCCAGGGGTCATGATTTGAATTAACTTAAATCTACACTACCTGAGGATGATTCCACATGAGTTTCATCTTTCCTGGCCAAGTGGTTCTTGAGAAGAAGAATTTTAAAGATTTTTCCTATATATTCCTATGTAAAACTTTGATTGGCCATTTTGGCCCCACCCTACCCCGGGTAGTCATGATTTGAACAAACTTGAATCTACACTACCTGAGGATGATTCCACATGAGTTTCATCTTTCCTGGCCCAGTGGTTCTTGAGAAGAAGATTTTTAAAGATTTTGAGCTGAAAATTATTAATGCAATATCTGATGCAAGTTTTCATTTGTAAAAGCTAGTGTGTATGTGTTTGTCAAAGTACCGTATATGCTCGCCTATAAGTCTGTCTGCCTATAAGTCAGTTGTACTTTTTAATCTTATTTTGGTAGAATTTGCCAGTGACCTGCTTAACCCCCTTCCCCTCAGTAACACATTTTAACACATATACCATTTCCTATTTCTAACGCAAAATCACACATATACCGTTTCCCCTCAATCACGCTTTTTCACGCACTTTAAAAAGTTCATTTAATCGTTTATTTTCATGCCAATTTCCTTCTATTTTATACTTACAAAAATCTCATCAAAGAAGAAAAGTTATTTTTGTATTAAAATATAGCGTCATAATATTATTTATGCTTAACTTTAGAGAAAAGTGTACCATGCTAAAAGGTGCTTGCGGGGAAATGGTAAATTTTTAATTCTATGACGTGAACATTTAGAGTATGTTGCATAACAGCTCAGTAAGTTGTAAAGAGTTAAAATTGGAACAACTTGTTGCCAGAATCAGTGGACAATTTCAAATCATTAATGTTCCAATTGTTTTACCTGGTTCTAATTAGGATTTTTAGAATTGATGCTGATATCTAATTTTAAATTATTAAACAAACTAGAGCCGAGCTCATTGCAAAGCAACGAGTAGGTCTTCCGTCCTGTTTGACCGGAAGTAACTTTCATTTAAAAGAAAAGAGTAATGAGAGTCCAAAAATGGGTTAATCCTCCAAATCTATGTTAAGTATTGCAAAATTAAGCCATTCTTTGGTACTTCCGGTTTGACCGGAAGTGACGACGACGGACGGAAAATTAATATTTAAGCTTCTAGTGACACATGTTAACCAAAAACCTGTCAAAAACGGCAAAAATATGCATTTTCTGACTACTTCCGGTTCGACCGGAAATGACGTCGCCGGACGTATTTTGACGAGCCCATTAGATAAATCTTGATATTTTGAACAACTTTGCTTCTTTGATGTATAACAAATTCTCAATACTTTTTGAGATATCTGGAAAAAACTTTTGGCCCCTCTAGGTCCCTTAATTTAGGGGTCAGCTCCTTTTTCGACATATCATTTGAAAGATCTTCTAATTTTGCACAAATTATGTTCTATATATTTTAACAAAATATTTTTAGTTTAGAAGATAAAAAGAAAAATATGAGTAATTTTTGGTTCTTTTAAGCGTTCTAATTTTTTACCCCTATATAACGCCATTTTGAATAGAGAAATCGAAAAACAAAAACCGATGTGCACAACTTCAATCCTTCTATTATCTTATATCAGTAGAATTTCAGCTCCAGCTTTAGCCGTCTCTGAGCCTTTATCTGGAAACGAAAGCCTATAAATTTTCCTTTAAAGGGAAATAACTCAAAACCAGAAGTGGCTTTTTGAAATTTTCGACAGTAATCTGATAGAGTTTATTTACGTCTATAACGTCTGAAAATTTGAGCAAAATCCGTTGAGAAATGAGCGAGATATGAGGCCTCAAAGTTGCGGTCTAGGAAGCAGAAGAAAAAAAAGAATAATAATCTTTACCAACAGAATCAGTAGAAGGTCTTCCGTTGGAAACGGAAGACCTTAATAAGTATTAATGTAAAGTTAAGACAAAAATCAAAATGTTGAATAATTTAGGTATCATCTTAGAGCGCAAAAATAATGCTACTACAATAACATAGAGACTTTGTTTAAAAATTATCCTTGGAATGGTTATAGAATATTACATTTTATTGTCCAGAAAAATACTGATCCTTTTATGACTCGCCTATTAGTCAGATATAGAGTTTTGGACCAAACTTTAACTCCAAAAAAACTGACTTAAAGGTGAGTATACGGTATATCAACTAAATCCTAAATCTATCTGAAAATGATTCATTTTCCTTGAGTCCCAGGCTGTCTGATGCCTGGCGATATAGCTTGTACTTTGTACCTGTACTCTTCCAGACTGCTTTGTTGCTTGTTGATAGTTTCTCTTGTCGTGTCTAAGTTCAGCTGTAGCAGCGACACCTCTCTCTGTTGTCTGTCATATAACTGAAAGGACAACATAGACCGCTCTCAGTGAACTTAAAATGCTACCTAGTACCTTGTGGAAATAATTACCTGCAAAGATTTTATCATGAAATTCAAACATGATTTCACAATCTTCTGATTTTTCCCCCCTCAAAATTAAAGATTAATAAATGTTTTGCATACAAACTGTTCCAATATATTCATGTAATTTTATTTCTGTACAACAAAACCAGAGTTTATGATAGGAAATTTTGCTCTTTTTTAAATGATTACAGAAGGCTTTTGCAACCTGAGGCTTTTGTAAGTGACATGTGATGTAAAACCGAGATCAAAACTGAATCATTAGCCTTCATTTTTATTCGTCTTTCGACATAAAATGTGTTAACAAATGCATTTATCTGCCCAAAAAGTCTTTAATGTCATTTTTTAATCAGAAGTCTTTCAGCTACGCAAATAGTAAAACAGATCAGAGTTTTAACAAAAAAAACTACTAGATACCTGACAGCGTTTGTATCTAAAGCTGTCTTGTGTTACCTTCAGATTTGAATTTTATAACGAAAAAAAATCACAAAAGATTTTTCAAAAAAAAGGTCACGATTCAAAACAATTTAGCCTTGATTTAATAACCATAAATGCAAAGTACTTGGTATTTTCCAGTGTTACATTGTCTAGGGATATTTATTGGAACCAAACACATTACCTTATGTAACAAATTGGCATATTTACCTGTCTTATTTGGCGTAATTGTTGGTCTGTTCTATATTGCTTTGCCCTCATGGACTCAATCAAATTGTCTTTACTAATTTCTCTTTGACCTGTTGCATAATGTTTTCAAAATAAACTACATGTAGCACACTTGGGAATGGATGAGCTTCTTTAATTAAAGCTGATGCTGACACTAACACTTGGGTCTAGCAAAAGCTCATCTTAACTATATCAAGGAAAACTAAAAAATAAGGCACACATTGACAGATGAAAAACTCACTGAATTCATCTTGCACCAGGCTCAGCTGTTCTCGTATGTTTAATGCAGACATCATATGCTCCTGAAGGTCAAGTTCTTTCTTCTGCAGCAAAGCTTCAAAAGAAATCATTATTTTTTAACACAATGTTTGTCACAGGATTTCCAAGGCCCCCACACTTTTCTTTTTTTTTTTTTGTCTGAAGACTTTATTGTTGTTGCTTGCTAAAAATACATTACAATTTACAGTAGTTAGCTTTATAGAAAATTGCTAAATGTGTCTCTTTCAGTGAAATTCATTTGCATTATTTCAGTAAGGGAGTGTAAGTCAAAAACTATCCTGGTCACTCATCTAGAAAATAGCAGATCCAGCACTATAGAAGCAAGTTTGTTAGTGTGAATTCTTAAATGTATCATTCCTAAAAAAAATGGCAGATATAGGGTTAATATATTCCTGCTGCTACAAAAACTTGAACCTGATCCAAATACAGTAAGTCTTGGCTGAAAATGCACCATCTAAAATTTGGCTGGTACAATGAAAAATGCATGTACTCATCTGAACAATATAGAGCATAGAAATACTTAATGAAAACTCTTACCAAAATTTTTTAACCTGGGGAATTGATATAATCACCTTGGCAAGTGCAAAAGTCCTATGGGCAACAATGCTCACCTGAGTAAGTCCTACTTCTATGGCCTTTTTTGTCTTCATCGGCAAATCCTTTTTTTTTTCTATATATTCCCTTGTTAATCTTGATCCCCCTTTGTATTCCCACCCTATCCCTGAGGGCTCATGATTTGAACAAAGCTGAATCCTAACTATAGAAGAATGTTTCTTCATTAATATGACTTTGCTGTTCCATGTAAAATTTTCATCGACCATAGTTGTGCCACCCTAACCTGAGGATCATGATTTAATCAAACTTGACTACATATATAATTTGTATATATATATATATATACACTGCCTGTGGATCAGTGTTTGAAATAGCCATGTGCCTGACAGCCCGTCTGGATGTGTAAAAATTTCTGTCTGTCCATCTGTAAACTTTTCACATTTTCAACTTCTTCTCAACAACCACTGGGTCAATTTTGACTAAATTTGGTACAAAGGGGAGGGGTGAAGGAGAGTTTAAATTGTGAAAATGAAGGGCCAAGTCCCCTTCCAAGGGGAGCTAATTGAAAAAAGACAAAAATAGGGTGGGGTCATTTAAGAATCTTCTTCTCAAGTACCACTGGGCCAGAAAAACTGAAACTTATGTGGAAGCATCCTGGGGTAGTGTAGATTCTAAATTGTTCAAATTATGGCCCCTGGTGGTATGGCGGGGCCACAATAAGGAATCCAAGTTTTACATAGAAATATACATTGTATAGGAACAAACATTTAAAATCTCCTTCTCAAGAACCACTGGGCCAGAAAAGCTGAAACTTATTTGAAGCATCCTGGGGTAGTGTAGATTCCAAAATATTAAAATCATGACCCCTGGGGGTAGGGTGGGGTCACAATAGATATTACAAGGGGGAGATCTGGTAAAAAACAGCATGGCCAAAGTTATTCAGATGAACAATGAGGCCCATGGGTCTCTTGTCCTGTTCATATTCATGAAAAGCCTATAGTGGACACATGCTACCCCAGAGGATAAGGTGTGCTATCTGAGGATATGACAGATTGGCTTTGCTCTTCTTGAGAAGAAGATTTTTAAATATTTTTTTAAGATACCCATGTAAAACTTTGATTGCCAAATGATGCCCACCTAATTAACCCCTTATGAAAAATTCAGCTGAATATGAAGCCACCAGTATTCAAAGGATGATGCTTCACAAATTTCACATTTTTTATGATGCTTATACATGTACATGTTCTTTACTGAAGGCAACATTGCACTAGGTGACCAATGGGAAATAACTCCTGCTAAATTGCTTAGATGAAAAACTAACAACACAAATTTATCTTTTGATGAGGTCAGTCCTTGTATATAGACTGTAGAGTGAGCATACCAATTAAGCATGAGGTTCATCATGGACTCTTTATGCCAAGCAGTTTTCAAATACTGTAAACTTACTTTTTTCCACAGGGTCATAATTCTGCAGAATCTCTATTTCTGTTCAATCCGCTCGTAGAAAATTACGCGGATATCTTAAGACTCTTCTTATACCTAATATTTGTATAAAGTTAAATGGGTCATATTTCCATGGAAATTTTGTGACCACATAACATAGCGTAAATTAATACCAAGTGGAAAAAAGTACTTCTACAGTATTATAAAGGTTGGGAACTGCCTGATAAATCTTTTATCAACCATCCATGTTTTATTTTTACATCTTAAAGGACAGATAGACTCCTGATAGCTTATCCAAAACAAAGGAGTTACTCTTTATTTAGTATGCATATTTGTATTTTGTATATTCTATATGCAAGTACATGTATATGTTAAGCTGGGTACAAAAGTATTTTGGGAAGACTGTGGCTTTATTGGACAGTATTTTAATTAGTCTTTAAATACTTGTAATCTTAACATGAAGAAAACTTGGATAATAATGAATTCATCTTGCAAGTATGCTGTACAGGAACATAAATTGATGTATTTAAAATTTATAGCAATCATAGGACTGCTATTGAATTATGAATAAATGCTTTGACACACTCATTCATGTATTGGATTTATTCATGGTATTTATGAATAGGGACATTTTTGTCTGGGCAAAAGCTGTTAAACTAGCAAAATACTTTTTAAAATACAGCATGTAGTATGATGGAGAGGTGCCCATCAGGACACAGAAGTCCTGCATATATTTTCAATAATTTGCATCCATACTGACTCTAATGTAATAATTCAAGACCAAATGGTATGCACCAGAGCAATGTATATACAAGACATGCTTTTCCTATCAATTTTTTAGTAAGCTGAAGTTTTGATATGGTGAATACTTCATACAAATAACTGTCTACCATGTCAGTTCTTTTTAATATTGTAATCACCTTGTGTTTTATCGAGTTCCTGTTTGACCTCATTATATCTGTCCTTCCATTGGTTGGATTGTTTCAGTGCATCTGTCTCTCGGTCCAAGCACTGCTTGTTGCGTAGATCAAGTTGTTTCAAACGCTCCCCAAGTTCCTTCATTTGAGCTGTTGCAGTCACAATATCTTTTTCCTGTATTAAAAATTTTGATGAGTTAACTTTCATTCTTATATTTTTATGCAGTTTTAATGTTTTTGTGAACATTTGTATAAATCATAAAAATGTTTGCTACAGATATGAGGAATAAACATTGCAATTTTTTTTCTATACTTTATGAAAGTTAGCTCTGTGACAGCTGTGACAATTTGGCCAGACAACTTCAGTAAAGAGGGGAGGAAACTCTCATATAAATTATTGCTTGCATAAACATGTATGTACATCATTGAGAATTCTGTCTTACTTGAGGGTATATATAATTTGTATTTTCACACATGTATAGCATACCTTCAGCCTGAGAGCTGTACACATCTCTTGTTCTCTGCCTTCTAATTTTCCGATGGTGGAAGACATTTCTTTCATCTTTTCTGCTTGTGCCTGATATTTTTCCTGGGAGATTCAAAAATGTCCATGAGAAAATGGAATACAACATGTTGACCATCTCTTTTTTATGCTAGCAAAGAATTTTGAATTCAGTTGAACAATGAAAAAACATTTTCTTTTGTTATCCCAAATTTTTATTGCATTGTCCGGATAAAATTTACATGAATCCAAAGTTGGAGAACTTCTAACTTGGATCATCTGTGCAGACTGTGCTAGCTTTATACTGTGGAAACTTTTTAACTTGTGAGGGTCAATGTTCCAGCAAAATTTTACTTGTTTGTGTGTTACTCGATTGATTCAATAAATTATTATGTTTACAAAATAGACGGTTGTGGGAATGTAAATTTGTGGGTCAAGTTGACCCACATAATCCAGGAACATTGGTCCCCCATGAACAATGGTGATTCCTAACCAATCGATGCTTTACCTCGAGCTCCTTTATATGTATGCCTTGATAATCATTTTCCTGACAGAGTTTTGTCAGCTGCTCCTGTGTTGTTTCCAGGGTGGAGTTCTGGCAAGTGCTTTCATTACTTAAGGCCTTTAATTTTGCTATAGCCATCCTCAATTGTTTTGTCCTATGTTGAACTTCATCTTGAAAGCAAAATAAATTTACATGTATCAAAGTTTAAAGAAACATATCATTATCTCAGTCATTTAAGCTACAATCTGCATGCTATGCCTTGCAATTTATACGTCAAACATTCTACTATCTATCTGTTGGCATGCATGTTTTCAAATCAGTCATGCAGAGTGCCTTTGCAAAATCTTTGTTCAAATATCAAATAATCACCTTGAGCCTTTGCAAGCTTCTGTTCTAATGATAAAATTCTATGACGATCCTGCTCCCATGCAATCAGCTGTTGCTGGTGGGCCATCATCATGTCATTTAGTTCCCGATCTCTGTCCTGAAGTTCCGTAACTAACAGCTGAATTTCATTTCTCTGTTTGTAAACTGTTGTGTTCTGATTTTCCCTAGATGTCTGAAATTATAGTTTGACATGCTTGAAAGTATAAATGTATAATATAGAATATATATGAAAATATGAAAGGTTTTTTTCTGAAATAAAGAATGCAAAAAAGTAGAAATCAATTTTTTAATATGAAAATCATTTCTAAGAACTTACAGTTAAGGATTTACTATGAGAACTTTCTTTTCTTTGATTTGAAGTGGATAAGAGATGTTGTTTAGTGGAAGACAGAATAAGGGGTTCTTTTACTGTAGATGGATACTGGTGTCCTTCAGAATATCTACCAGTCTCTATCGTGGGTGAATACTTGTGTCCATCAAAATATCTACCAGTCTCTGGGGAGTTTTTCCTTCTACTTCCACCAGCATTGTTCCCATCACTAGTTGATATGGAGGAGTTATATCCCTTTTGTCTTCCTATTTCCCCATTCTTCAGCTCTTCAACTCTTTTGGGAGATCCTGCTGATGGAAAAGTTTTATAATAAACATTGTTTTCTGAAGCACTGGGGTCACCTCCATTGCTGCTGGACAAATATTGTGAATTTGGTTGAGCTGCTACTCTCTCTGAAATCAATTGAGAGTTATAATTTCTGCCTGCAGAAGGCATTGTTGAAGTTCTCGTGTGGTCTCCTGGATTGATTGCTGAAGATCCTGATGAGCCCACCTTGTGACTCAGATATTGAGATTCTGGAGTTTGAAAGGGGATGTCTTGAGATCTGGGAGGAACTTTCTCCCTAGCCTGGTCTTCAGACAATCTGCTCTGTGCTCTTTTCCGTGTTGAAAATGGTGGGATAGTGGACTGAAATATTTAGCATACATGAATAAATACAGTTAATAATATATAACAAAGTTTTACAACTTTTTAATGAAAATAAGTATCAGATTCATTTATCACTTGTACAGTTTCAAAAAAAAAATTAATTTGTTCTGTAGAGTTATTCTTCATATTAGAAAAATTTTGTTCCTTCAAATTCTATCTGAACATAATTCCTTGCATTTTCTCTTTGCAAGATTTTATTTTATGCAGTTCATTTATTAAATGACTATATTATACCTTAATAGGTGTGCTGTGTACAGGTATTTCTTCATTTGGGATAGAGAGAAATTCTGTATATAAGGGAAAAAATCTTCATACATTAAAAAGAGCTATGTTGTTTTAAATGTTTTTAATTTTATCTCTTAGATGTGTTTCCAAACAGGTAGATAGAATAAATAGCAAGTTGATAATATATATTTTTAGAAGATGTTCATAAAAATATTCAGACGCCTGTTATAAAATAAAACAGTGTTTTAACATGCAACCTACCCGATTCATTCATTATGCCACATCTTTCAGTTCAACGTTCATTCATAAAACGATGCCTATAAATAGATTTGTAATATCAAAAATATGAATGGTTAACTTCTTATAAAATATTCATTTGAAAGTCACAAATCAATCATTTGCTGACTGTGACACAAAAAAGTTATCTTATCACTTTCATAAACATGTGGGTACAAGTCCAACTCTGAAAAATGCAATCTTTTAAACACATAACAAGATGATTTTAAAACATGTATGTCAATACTTCATTAGCGGAAAATTTCTACCTTTGATTACTGATTCTATAGAGTAAAAGAAACGGAAAGTCTTTTTTTAGCTTCTGTAACGACGCGACGGTTTCATTCTTTTGTTTACAAATAATCCACTTCCTGTAATATTATTACTTCGTACAAATAAAACTCTACACTTGGCATTTTAAAAAAAATTCTTGACAATTTGCAGATCTAGATTCAGATTAATAAGTTGATTTTTTGACTAAGTTACAATTGAGTAAATATTACTTTAACTTAGAAAGTTAAAGACTCTCAAGTACCAAAGCGAGTATATTGTACAAGTTATCAACGAAATTATGAATCGGAAGTCCTCATAATTTTTCCTAAGACCTGTCAAGTCAACGTGCGACAGAGTGACGGTGAGTTATTAAAAATATCATTAAGTATGATTTAGAAAACCTTAAAATTAGATCTAATGTAAGGATAAGTCAATGGAAATGTAATTATCATCTTTATTTTAATGGTATTTTCTTTAAATGATGGGGAGATGTTTTTTTTTTTAAAAAGTGAACATACAATGAAGTGAAAATGATAGAACAGTTGCCCCTACAAGTGCATGTAGCATGATGTATGGATATTCCAGTACATAGTTCCTTAGATTTGCAAGTGTTCAGATAAAGGGACATCTTATCCGCTCTGTTCTTTCATTTCATATTTAATAACTTATCTAAAGGAGAGAACAGAGCAGATAAGATGACCCTATGAAGCGGATGCTCGCTCACAGGAGTCAGCAGTTTTATCAATGATAGGCTTCACAAACCCATCATCTCAAGCCATGATTCAGAGTCTGCATATAGCTCTCTCCTGTTCGTGGCTGCATGATCGCATTTATTGTCGTAATCTTGAATATTTACGCAATTTTGCTTTGACGTCATGATCAGCCTGTGATAGTATTTGTTTCATCGCATTGACATCATCACTACACAAAAATATTTCGTAAACTGCAATTGGGTATTAAAGGTCAGGACAAAGTTAATTTTCTTACTGTGCTTTACTCGCTTAAGTTAATATTATAATGAAATATTTTCTTCTCATTCAGCTACGACCAAAATGGGAGAGGATCGTATATTTTGTCAAGTTTTGTGACAATGTCCCAAACTGTAGTGTATTGATATTATGTTACAGTGTTAAGGGAAGTAACTCTAATTTGTGTTGTGTCACTTGTGTGTAAGAGTTTGTGTGCAAGAGTTATGGTTCTTAGTGTGGGTCAGGTGTCAGTGTGTATCCGGCATGAGGAGTGTGTGCATGGACGTCAGGGTGGAAGCATGTGCTTGTATGTTATCTGTCTACGTGAATAAAATGTAAAACTGATTCAATTCGAGTAATTCTTCACAAACCAAGCCTACTGGTTGCAGTTTACAAATGTAGACACATATATTGATTAAGCTGTAGACTTTTAAGCATTACTTGACAGTAAAAACTGCTTGTAACAAATTTCCATGGAAGGCTGATTTTGCTCCATTAATCGCTTTAAGTGTAATTTGCTATAACCGTTAAGTTAACAATATATTTTAAAGCCATGGTGAATGAAATCTCTTAACTGTAAGTATTTAATTTATTACAAGCAATGTTACAAGTGTATTTTACGGTATTTATAAAGCTATTGACTCCTATAATGCATTGAATAGATCAACGTTCATCACCTGCATATGGAGTTTATATATTTCAGTTGATTCGATATGCAAAAGCATGCTCTTCATATGAACAATTTCTGTAATGAGGTAAATTATTAGAAAACGAGTTGACGAAACAAGAATATCAGTAGTCTCATTTAACGTCATCATTTTTGTAAGTTCTATGGTCAATACATTGACTTTGTCAGCAAATACAATTTATCATTGAGTAAAATGCTGACTGACGTTTTTCATACTAATTGTTAGTCCATTATTTATACACTGAATTGACAGATTTTTACATTGTTTCCGGATCATGACAAGGAGCATGCGGCGGGTGTGACAGGTCAGCAGGGGATGCTCACTCATTTATGGCACCTGATCCCACCTCTGATGTTTCGGAGGTCCTTGTTTGCTCTGCACCTACTTTGTATTGTTTTATGGACTTTTGACCTTGAATATGGTTCATTATCTCCATAATTATGTTTTATCAATTCAAAGGCAAGGTAGAAATATGTAGTATCTCAAGTACCTCACAGTTATGGAATTTTCTACTGTTCTTTTGCAGGGGAGTCTAGTCAGTCTACTCAAGAAAGCTCTAAATCTTGCACGATCTTTTGGGCATAACATTGTTTACAGTGGTGACAATCGAATGATACGAACAATCATTATGCCGTACGCAGTGTATTGCGAAGGGTTGAACTCCAAATAGTAGCTTGTCAGATAAAAAATATTTAGAATAACTTTATAGAATTAGCTTTTAAAAATATTGATTTCAATAAAAATTTAATGAGAAGAGTTCGCTTAGTAAAAAAGTATCAAAAAATGTGTCATCTGAGGACTAGTGCCTCTCCAAGATTTATTAAGCTCATTCAGCGAATTAGCAAGAAATTTCAACAGGATTTACTTCTTATCTGCCTTTATAAGGTCCACAATGATCAATCTTGCATTGATTTCAGTAACACTTTGTCCCCATCCAACAGATTTTTTCTACCTCTACCGCGAAAGAGTTCTGCCAAGTTAAGTAATCGTGATATCAAGAATTAACTAAGGAAGCATCATTAGGTAGTGTAGATTCAAGTTTGTTTAAATCTTGATCCCTGGCCAGTTTTATGAAAGTTTTACTTAGAAATATATAGAGAAAGTTGAATGTTGGGGTCTTTTGTTAGACTGAAGTTACAGCATTAATTTTTTTTTTCAGAGATATGGCAGAAGTTCAGGAAAGGCAGTTTTTTGAAATAGAAGGACCAAAAGCAGATGTATCCTACCCATTAAAAGTCACATACTGTGGAGGTATTTATCATCATATAGAATTAGGAAGTGTACTTCAGTATTTAAATTCTTCAAGGCTATACAAATCAATAACAAAATATTATACATAATTCTCCGATATTCATTAACTGCATTATTACTTATTACACAAAGATATTCAAGGAGAGAAAGTAAGTATGAAAAATTTTAATCTCTGTTGAGATTCTGCTCGGCTAGATATTGACTGACACCGTCAGTCCAAATATCCAGCCCAGCAGAATCTCAACAGAGATTAGAAAAGTTTATCTGAAATTTTTGAAATAGAACTTGAAAGTAGGCCTATACATGAAGTTTCTAACTCTTGCACAGTCAGTATGTCTCTAACACTGTTTGGTTTAGTTTGAGTTCTTCCTTCCTTTCAGCTGAATTTTATTTTTTGAATATTTAAACAGTTTTAACTATTACAATTATAACCAAGATTAAGATTAAGATTTCATTCTGATTTTTTTTTTATTCCAGAATGTACGATGCCTTTGGAGGTAGGTTAAAGATTTTCTTTTCATGACACATCAAGCTTAATATAAGCAAGTTAGAAAAGAAAATCAGCTTCAGACACACTTTAAATGCTCGCCAAATCATTTTGATATTCCTTTCAACAAAATAATGATAAGACCTAAATATTACATACTAGCTGTGATAATCATGATTCTGGTGCATTGGGGGGGGGGGGGGGGG
>PRKT01000516.1:35250-121269 GCA_003671525.1 Saccostrea glomerata | reverse complement strand
ATATGAAAAAATTTGCGGCATTGCAAAAGGAATGACAGGATATTTCAGGAACTTTTCAAAATGTCTCTTTAAAATTTTAAATACAGCAAAATGATATAAATAAAATGCTATTTCATCGATTTTTGATGTTTTTTTTAAATTCTTAGAAAAAAAACGCAAAATAAAGTTACATCCTCCTGAAACCAAGTGTTAAACATAGGCCCAATGTCACAGCAGATTATTATACAGGCCCTTAGCAAGTTAGCAACGGTTTCAAAAGATGGGTAAAGAGGGGGGTAAGAATATGATGATCGACACCCTCTTCAAGATTAAAAAAAAATGGATTCACGCATTTGGAGATTCTTGGCTAAGTAAGACTTTACGAAAGAAGATGTTTTAGTGATTTTTATGTATCCCCTTGTACTTCACAGTTGAACTCCTATTGCTATCCCACTCCTCACAGAGGGGCCATGATTCCAACAAACTTGACCTTACACTATTTCAGGAAGCATTTTTGATTCAAGTCTCAATTAAAGTGAGTGTTTGAGAAGATTTTTAATCGATGCCATTAACTTTTTACGTTTAAAGACGGCGTAGCTCATCATTTACCTTCCAAGAAAGAAGCTTCGTGTAGATTTCAATGACGAAGCAACTTTTTTTAAGGGGGGGGGGGGGGGGGGGGGGGCGTCCAACTTTCCTGAAAAAAAACAACTGACAAGCCCCCGCCCCCTCCCGATCCTACGTGCTACGGTGCATGGTTTAAGTTGAAATTTCACCAAATGGTTAGAAAAATTCTTTATATTATGTGAAGAATTACAGTTTATATTCAGAAAATGATGTCGAAATTTATGTAAATTGGGGATAATGTTTTTCCCAGAAGACAGATTTAATTTGATAGCAACTGCCCTTTTTTTTACCGTACAGTGACTTTTCAGGTCGTGTAATACCTGGTACTTTTTTCTGAATTTATTCTTTCAGTATGGTCTGTCAACTGAACATTTTATGCACATTTGTGTGCCGTTTTAAATTACAGTGCTCTATTCAACCACGAAATGTTTTTTATTTTGTTTTTTTTTATACCCCCGGCCCGATATATAAATTGCTGTTTTCATATGGCGTCTGAAGTATGTTCAGAACAATTGAAAATTTATTTCCGAGACAGTCTTGGCAAAAATTGGAACATTGCTTGCTATAAATTATGTGTAAAATGGAGCATTCATATACAAAAATGTAAAATAAGTACAA
The DNA here is from genome assembly GCA_003671525.1 of Saccostrea glomerata. Classification (NCBI taxonomy): domain Eukaryota; kingdom Metazoa; phylum Mollusca; class Bivalvia; order Ostreida; family Ostreidae; genus Saccostrea; species Saccostrea glomerata. The sequence continues at coordinate 120,045 of PRKT01000516.1, read as the reverse complement.
TTAAGGAAGAATAAATGAAATATCCAGAGTGTATGTTTAATATGACATCCTTTCTTTACATAAGAATTATACAATTTTTTTAAAAGAAATTTCTGGAGGTCTGTGTTTTGTGCCCCAGTCGTTACTATTTTCTAAAATGTTTGGTTGATATGAGCTTAAGCGTTTGACTATGTTATTTTCCATTCTCCTAAAACATGAAAAGTCATAAATTCCTATTCGGCAGTTCAGGACATTTTTCAAAGTATATTTTTTCACAGGTATCTATAGATTCGTCATCCTCGCAGAGTCCTGAGTCAACACTTTGCTGTTGTCCAACGGTTGACTCGGGAACCCTGTCTTGCGAGGATGTATATTCGTATATTTTCAAGAATTTTTTATTTGATTGAAGAAATTTAGAATTTGAAGACAAAATTTAAACAAGTGTTAACTGAAAAGCCCAGTTTCTGTTTAAAAGATCATTCTTATCAAAGCATTATACTACATTGCTACTTTAAAATTGGTGTAATATTTACACTGCAAAAAGAGACCTTGACAATTCTATAAGGGCATTGCTTGAGCCATGTAATTTTCTTGGAGAAAGAAGACTGTTACCATACAAGGTCTCTTTATTTTGGAAAAAAACGCTTTCGCTTACTGCTTTTTAATCTGGGTTTGTGATCAATTAATCTGATACCCACCGAGTAGCTGGAGCGATACTTTTGTTGTGAGAGGAGCTAAAGAGAAAGCCGTTAACGCATTATTAATAGAGACTGTTGACTGTGTTAAGCACGATAAAAAACGGTGGAAATATTCTGACTCGAAAAAATCTATACTCCTTTTAGAGAAGTCAGTGTGCAATTAAGTTCATGAATTTGTGGTACATATATCGAATTTTTCAGCTGATACGCACAATTTGTTGGATTTAGATTTTGAAAATTTAAAAAAATATAGAAACTATGAGGAACAGAAGACAAATGGTGTACAAGTTGTCAGAAGTCCAGAAAGGTAACGGAACTGGACCAGGTAGGAGAGAGGTGTGTCCCGGCAAGTGCCCCCCGGGGGGAGGATCGTGTGACTGTGGTCTGGAGAAATTCCTCCCGAGGTGGACCCATTGGATTGTCTGTGTAGTCACAATGTGTGTCAGGATCCATTACATTGGTCAGCCCCAGAGTTTGTGGATTTTACACCCAGACGAAATATTCCAAACAGTGGAAGGTGAGAGGAGTGTTTACCGAGAAAACAACGAGTATATTGTATCCATATTACAGTGTAAATGTCTTTTAACTTGTATTTCACGCCCAATTTATTATATAGAATAAATGACTGGCTATTATATTTCTATAACTAATGGTCTGAATGAGACAGCGACCCTATGTTTCCAGCTGGTCAAACACGACTAGAACAGGTAAATTTTTACTTTACCGAGGTTATTTATTTATTTAAACCACAATAAGTCTGCCAATTCAACCATTACATTTTATAAATTATGTACCCACTAACAATTATACTTGGTATATTATTATAGTTTGTACGGTCGGCATCGATTATTTTAAAATCGATCTTCACCATGGTGAAAGTTCTGGTCTGTTCTGTAGATCGTTAATTGTTAAAGATTGAAATTAAAAGCAAAAAAAAAAAATCAATTTAGATTACACTGAACGATGCAGTTTTATAAAAAGTTTTAAAAGGTTCTATTTCTGAGAAAATACGTTTTTGTTATGATAATAATTTGGTAATTTTTAAATTTCCAAGAAAAATATAACTGCTTTTAAATTGAATTGAATTCATTATAATATTTCTAAATGGCATATCTTCTTGAACTTCGTCTCATATGGATTCTATGTAACACCAAATACAAAAAGCTTCAAAATCATAAACTTTCATTTTGAAAAATAAAACAGTTTGTTTTATACGGTATTAGGGACCAGACAAAATTTATCACAATGATGGGACCAGTACAAAACAAAATTCTCATTTCAAAAAAAAAAATACGTGTCCCATGACACTCGTATTAAAATAAATATCTGCCCCATGCCTTTAGACTTATAAAAAAGGTTACCGTCCCATGGTTACCCCGATACATCTTGATTTAAGGAGATTATTGCAACAAAAACTTTTTCAGAATACAGATATTTTAAACATCGATATTGTTTTCTTAGTGTTCATTTTCATATTTCTTGTTAGCAATGCTTGTCACTTTGTAATATTTTCCATAAACTGAAAATTCATGTTGCTTTTAGCCTTCATTTGAGTTTTAAAGATACTGATGACTTTTTTTAAAAAGAATTTTTTTTTCTTTTCTTGGGTGGAAAAATAATTCTTTTTTCAATTTAATGAATATTTCTCTTGGATAAAGTATACTGTAAATTATTGGGAAAAAAGTTTTTGTCCCATGGGTATTTAATGGTAATTTTTTTTCTCAGCCCCATGGTTTTCTTCGATGAAAAAAGTCATTGTCCCATGCCTATTTGTACCGGGTTCATCATTGTGATAAATTTTGCCTGGTTCCTTAAATATCTTGTGTACTCGTTATTGAAAGAGTTGATTTTTTTTCTGCAGTTGCCTTCTCCGAGTACCATGGCTATGGTTTCCGGTTTTACGACTATCTTCCTCCGCCAACCAATGCGACTTCTGTTGAGGAGCAGGAGCTTCTGTCTGGAATGTTCAGTCTACGCTCGTTCCTGCTGCCTAGAATTTACATGCTCATGTTTGTTATTGCAGACTTCCTGGGAGTCCAACTTCAACCACTGATGGTACACTATGAATTGCAAAAAATTACAGATCACATAATCTTGCGACTTCTTTTTTTAATCAGTAAGGTAATATTAATCCTTTTTTTAGATTGCAAGAACGGGTCATGTGGTTGTGACGTCTTTACTACCATTGGCAGTGCACTATTTTGTGAGAAGACTGTATCCCTGTGTACTAACAAGTCAACTGGCTGCAATCTTCACTGCATGTTCACTTCCTCTGTCCGTCCTTGGGACGCATGCTTTAGACGTTAGCCTTCTTAGCCCATTTGTGATCGCCTTTCTGACACCGTTACTTGGATTCTTTCTAGACAGTAGATACAATCCATCACCAGCTATGTTGGCTTCCCATGCCAGCAATCAAAATGGTCATGCAAACATCACAAATGCAGCAAAAAGTGAAAACGCATCTTCAAGTGAAAACGAAAAGATTGACCATATACAAAGGAAGACACCAAATGGTAGATTCCTTGGAATATTTCAGTCAGTGACATATCTATTCAGTGGATTCATACTTGGTATTGCTTGTTACATCCGTATTGATTCGGCCATTTTCATTGGCACACTTCTAGTCACCTATCCTTTAATATTTATTCATGTAAATCAGATGACGAGTTCACTTATAATGGCTTTTCTTGCTGGATGTGGTTTTGCTACAGCCGTTTGGGTGGGTGGTTATGAAGATTTGTACAGATACGGCACCATGTTCATGTCGCCTTTTCATTGGATGAACTTTAACATCAAAAACAGTTTACCCTCTACTTTCTTCGGCGACCAGAAGCCGTTAAAATTTCTTCTGGAAATATTCTTTACCGATATATTTTCATCTCTGTTTATCGTTTTAGCAATTGTTGGATTGTTCGTGGGATTTTTCAGACAGTCGGTTAGAAGAACAGCTAATTTGGAGAATATAATTACAGTCGTTTTGATATTTTTAACCATTTTACAATTTGCCTCCCATTTCCTAATGAAGCAACTTGAGAGTAGACATCTACATAATGTCATTGTGTTGGTGATGATTATATGCGCCTGTTCTTTTCATCACAATCTTGCATTAATGAGACAAAGCATTCTCAAGGAACAACATTTGAAAGTGTTACTGGTCTTCTTTCTGGGGCTTTATGCTTTGAATTCCTATAGTATGTATCCATCGCCCAATTCATCATTAGATTATCCATGGACTTATCCACGGATGAAAGAGTCCAGGGACGTTAACTCATGTCTTCAGTTCATTAGTCACCGAAGCAACGTGACTGGAGTATTTGTGGACAGCAGTTTATATCTTACACATGGATATACTATTCTTAATCATAATGTACCTTTACTTATTCTAATCCACAACGAATACCATGAGTACAGAAGTAGGGATTTTCTGCTCATTTCACATCATGAATTCCATATTACTGAACACATACGAATAATGAATCGTTTTACAGACTTTGTTTACAAGGATAATGAATTTTACTTGAAAAAATTATTACTTGGAAGGACAGAATATAATTATGTGATCTGTGATAAAATAAGGGCTGCAATATTCATGGAGTTGGGATTTCAGCCTATATACACAACAGAAGGTTTCTTGACTTTAAATCGCAATCTTAATGAAAAAGAAGCGAGAAAGAGCATCTCCTTGTCTAGGTCCATGGTGTCGGGAAAAAACGCAACACTGCTGGAGTACGAGGGAAGCTGGCTTTACACTGCATCAGAATTTGACGTAGCTGCTGAGAGACTCGAAAAATGTTTGGAGACCAATGACTCAAGATGGAGGCCGTACCAGTTATTGGGGATGTCCTATGTCAAAATGAAGAAATGGGATCTAGCAAAGGATGTGGAAAGAAGGTGTTTCCAGAGACACGGAGAACAAACGTGTAGACAAAAACAAGCTAGAATCATCCTGGATGAGAATCAGGGCTATATTGGTGGCGTGTGAATTGTTTCTGCTGAAAAATATCAATTTTTGGTGTTTTAATAGATGTTCATTTTAAATACCGTGATTTTTGCATTAGTATAAGTTCCTAAATTTTTAATATTGTTACTACTTTAAAGTTCTGTGGGAGTATACGTTAAAAAATTGAACGAAGCTTCTGACGTATTCAGTGAAATCAAATTATAGTTATCAAGAAAGAGGAGTCATAAATTATTCAATATACATGTACATATGTTATATGGGTTATACAAACACAAAATTATTTTTTTCATATTTTTTTCTTCATTTATAGTATACAATTATTGCTGTTTTAATTTCAGTCTTTGTGATGATTTAGATAACCTATGAGGTGCAATGTTAACCGAGTTCGAATATGCATATTACAGCAAAACTCGGTTATAAAGAAGTCGCTTGGACCTTTGAAATTACTTCGCTATATCCGTAATTCGTTATAACCGTATAAGAAATTCATTAAAATAGCTGGGGATCCAAGATGACTTCGTTATATCCGTAAATTCGTAATATCCGTGTTCGTACTAAACGAGTTTTACTGTATTTGTATAAGATAAACAAATGATACAAATTCGTTAAGCAAATCATGATACCTTCTTTATTTTATACCTTTATTTAAAGCCCAAACGCCATGATAAAAGCATGACTTAAAATAAACATAATGTCAGTCATGTATAGCGACATCGAAGTGAGGAGAGGAATGGGTAAAGATGAAAAAAGTAAAAACTAACTTGAAAAAAATGCTTGACAAATCAAACATGCACACACTCTAGGTATGAAGGGATAGGAGTTAGCGTCCATAAACATAGGAGGAATTTGACGTACTTGATCAAAAAGACGTGAGGCAACCATGCAGCAGCTCAATGAAAATTTTCATATATACTAACTGTAAAAAAAAATCAGAAAATAAATAGCGAGAGAAAAACCTCTTTATACATATAAAAGACATCAATGCAAAATGTAAACTTTTCAACTTTTAAAAATTTCTTCTCAAAAACCAACGGGCCCTGGCCAATTATAACGAAAGCTTACACAAAACATCCTCCGGTAAAGAGGATTCTAAATTCTTCAATGGAAGTCTCGTTCAAAGAGAAGATAATGATCAAAAAACAAAACTTACTAACCTACCTACATGTACTTTAAAATCAAAGACTGTTTGCTAATGCATATCGCATAAACACCAACGAAACCGATAGAATTTTTGTTTTCAGAAAGAATAATCCCACTCGTGGTCGTGGAGCCCTGTGGCAACAGGGATACGAGTGGACTCAGTCAGCACCCTGACCTTGTGAGGAGGGAAGACATATCACAACTACATGTATTACAACTCAGTTGTATACAGTGTATCTTTGCTTTTAAACTAGAGGTACTGTGAGCAATGAGCTCACTAAATGATACCCCCCGCCTCCCATAATGTCCATATGTTGCTATATATTGTTTTACGGTAATGTGTAAAGAGGAAGAACTCGTCCTATCAAATGTTATGCAGAAGCTTCAATATTTGACGTCATGGGTAAACATATAATGGCAATGTCCAATGTTTTGCTATGGGAAACTTAAAATATGTGTCAAATAAAAAAGTAAACTAGGAGGTGCACAATGGCAATATGTAATAAAGATTCTGTGAAAGTTTCATTAAATTTCACTCAATAGTATAAGATGAGTTGCAGATATTATGAGATAAAGCTTAACAGACGGACGGAAATACCGATTACTATATACCCTCCCACTTTTCAAGCGGGGGGTTTAATGATGCATATAAAATCGAAGTTTCTAATTAAACAGATGGGAGTGAATAAATTGTGGACAAGGAATGCAAAATGCATGTCGAACCACAGGGGCTTGTCACACAATATTTATCTTCTTTTAATATAGTTACCCCTACTATAAAAATACAGCGTATTTTTATAGTAGGGGTAACTATATTAAAAGAAGATAAGTCCCTGTGGTGCAACCTCTGAAAAGAAAAGGAACGAAAACTGCAAATAATTGGAATTTTTTCAAGTCAGAGGGGCACAACTCTAATAAAAATGGTGCGATCGAACCCAAAAAAAGAACTTGACCTTGATATTAGGCTGATAAATCTGTATATAAAATTTCATTTCAATATGTGCAACCTCTGCGAAGAAAATTAACGGAAACTGCAAATAATTGGAATATTTCTAAGTCAAAGGGGCATAACTCCGACAAATAAATTTTGCGATCGCATCCAATACAGAGCTTTTCATCTGATATATCTGTATTTTACCAAATTTCATCACAGGGGCTTGTCACTAAATATTCATCGTCTTTTAATAAAGTTACCCCTACTATAAAAATACACAAGCCCCTGTGATTTCATTACAGTATGTGCAACGGTTGTGAAGAAAATGAACGGAAACTAAATGGCCCAACAGACGGACAGACAGACAGCAGCAAAGCAATATACCCTCCCTCCTTCGAACGGAGGCATAAAAAGTGTAAAATATTTCAAACAATAGGTCAAACTCCAAGGTAATAGGTATGGTTCCCAAAGGAATACCGGCCTGTGAACTATGAAAGCCAATTGGCGTCGAAAGTGTGTGTGACCCCAGCCCCCCGGTTCTGACGTATATGAAGCCCAAGTACTAAGGGTATTGTCACATGAATGAACACATATCAAATGCATGTCAAATATGAAAGGTTTTTTTCTCAACGGGCCTGCAATGTCCAAGCTGAAGGTAAAAGTTTGGTGCAAGGTTATATTTGGCGGACAAAAAGGCAGACAGATGGACAAGAAAATAAATATATGCCCCTGAATCTTCAATTTCGGGGGCATCAAAAACTAAGGAAAATATAAAAGGGGGTGAACCTACATGGAGAAGTAGGTTTTTTCAAATATTCCGGAAATTATTTGTTTAACCGTTATCGGCACCAAGTATAATTTTTATAGAGGCGCTCCGAAAATTTCCATTTTTCATTGGAGATAGGAAAAGTTCAAAGAATTTCCGAGTGCGTTTTGATTGTGACGTCAGTTGGCCTGTTTGCAGTTAACTCAGAGGACAAAACAATCAGGAACTGTTAGTCTTGACAGTGCAGTTAGCAGAAAAAGGTAATTATTTCTTCTTAAAAATTTGCTTGAAAGCTAACCAACTAATAGCCAAAAAGTTTGGCGGTTCTGACAAGAGCTGCAAAAATACGCGTGAAGACCGGTTGTCCTTGACACATTCACGACTTTGCAGGCTGAATTTACGGTTGTACGTGCCAAGGTTGTTTCAAGGAACTTTATTCTGTTGATCGTTATATTCAATCTAGTTTTTATTTGACTTTGAATCAGGTTTGTTCATATATTGACAAGTGCACCCTTTTTTCAGATTGAAAACTGTTTTATTTTATCCAGGAAGACAATATACAACACTTGCCTATTACTCATTGATTTCCTGTTCATGTTAATGTGTTTTTCTTAAATTTATGTTTTCAGATCAAACATGCCTGTATTTCCACAGTACCTCACTCCAAAACAGGAGGAAGAACTAAGAAACATTGCTAAGGCCATTGTCGCTCCCGGCAAAGGAATTCTAGCTGCTGATGAATCAACTGGTAATTATTAATTGATACACTAGCTCATTCACATTTCATGCAAACTTTAAAATAAAGCTTAAGAGATAGAATATTCTTTCAAATATCGTAAGCTTGATAAAAGTTAATTTTTTTACTGATTTGTCATCGCAGGCCTTAATAACCATTGCATTCAAATCAGGAAGAGGGACCAATTATGGGATATTTTGTGCCAATGCATGGTTTGCCTTTTGAAAGATAATTTGCACAAGTCCTGCTAACCATTGCCCATTTGAAATTTCTTTACAATCAAAGTTGTTGTTGGAGTGGATATATCTTTGAGGCAGTGTTTATTACATGTGGATCTGCAGTGGTTCATTCCTTATAATGTATATTATATGACAATGTCTTTAGGTTCCATTGGAAAGAGATTTGCTCCGATAAATGTGGAAAACTCTGAGGAAAACAGGAGACGCTACAGGGAGCTGTTGTTCACATCCGACAAAGTAGCAGCAGAAAACATTAGTGGTGTCATAATGTTCCACGAAACATTTTATCAGAAAACCAAGAGTGGAGTTCCATTTACAAAAGTTCTGCAAGACAAGGGTATCATTCCAGGAATCAAAGTAGATAAGGGTGTTGTCCCACTGGCTGGCACAGAAAATGAGTGCACTACACAGGGTAGGATTATTTTATGTGTGTTTTCATTTGGATATTTGATAATAAAAAATCAAAAGTGTAGACACTTGGTATTGGAAGATGTTTGTTATAGGCAAGTCTTGATACAGAAAATCATAGGTGATGTGGTACTCATTTGAATTTGTAGAAGTCTTCAATAATTGATTTATTTTAAAGGTTTGGATGGATTGTCAGAAAGATGTGCACAGTACAAAAAAGATGGAGCTCAGTTTGCCAAGTGGCGTTGTGTTCTAAAAATCCAGCAATACACCCCTTCCTATCAGGCCATGTTAGAGAATGCTAATGTCTTGGCTCGTTATGCCAGCATCTGTCAACAGGTAAGACAGGGATACATGTTTTGTGATACAGTAAATATTAACATTTGTTGTGTTTTTCTGCTAAACCGAATACATTTGTACAAGAATGATTTGAATAGAGATAATAAAAATATAATAATAAAAGGCAGAGATAAGATTTTATTCAATTCTTAGGCCATTCCAAGTTTTTTTCTCTGTTTAGCGTCCACCAATCTTTCAAAAACCTAGCTACCTATTCGCAAACACAAAAGTCAAAAAAATAAAACACATATTTTATAGTAATAAGAATGACGTAATTCAAAAGATGTGATTTTATTTATCTATTTTTCATAAAGAAAGTTATTTTCTTCAGCAAAATCAAGGTATTAATTACTGAAATTATTCCAATAATAAAATATTATACAAATATTTAGAGATATTGCCAGAAATCACAAATTTTGACCTGAATAATTAATTTTCGAACTTCTGATTATGTTTGTTTTTTCTGATATGGGGTGTCAAAAACCAAGAAAAAACCTGGAATGGCCTTAAGTGTATTTTTACTGCTTTTCAAGTAAAATATAAATGAATTAATGTATCACATTTCATGAAATAAGCCATATGTGATTTACACAAAGATAACATTAACTTACACAAAACAGCAAAACTTATAACATTCCTTAATTACAATGTATCATCTCAGTTCAGATGGAATGGGGCGACTTATTTTATTTCATTACTATTATAATTTATGTTCATTAGCAGTGTTTAAAACTCATTTTAAAAATAGTACAAATACAGGGCTGACTGCTGATAAAGGTTGTCTGCCCTTCCAAAGATCTGTTCGTCTGAGGATGCCTTTTTCAATAATTATTTGTATTACATATCTTGAAAGTAAGTTGCAATCCTTAAAATTCATTCAAAAAACATCTTATCTCTTCTATGGCTAAAGGACCAGTCTGCATCATATACATGTTTATAGACCAAGAGGCTCTGCAATTTGGCTTGCTACACTTTGCTGCTGATAAGCTAGCCACTTTGAGACAGATTCATCAATGAAAACTTTTTACACATCCATCCCCACATTGATACTAGCAAAATTAATCTCCCTCTTTATGTATCTTTGGCAGTCAGTTTAACATAATGTATGTTCCTGTAATCTAATACACATGTATTTCTGTTTCAGAATGGCCTGGTACCAATTGTAGAACCTGAAGTTTTACCAGATGGTGATCACGATTTAGAAACTGCACAGAAAGTCACAGAGCAAGTGTGTATTCTTCTGGCTTTTTACCCACTGTTCTTCCATGAAATGAACTATATTCAAAATCAAAGTAAAGCAAATATACGGAAATAGTAAACAGATTTTCTATCACCTGGTCGACCTGGAGGTTAAAGATAGTGGAAGTTCATAATTTTTATGACAAATTTAAAGTTCTCAATTTTTAAATTGACCTGACAGTATTTTTGCAAGTACATGTACATATATTTATTTTTAAATTAAATTCATCTTACAACTTGAATTCCAGCATAATTATTGTTTTAATACTTCCATAAATACATTTAGCATTATTACTAGCATTAATATTTGAAGGAAAAAATAGTGGTTTTTTTTTTTCACTGTACAGAAGCTATACTGTACATATTTTTCTCTATCTAGTGTCTTTTGGGCAAAGATTAATTTATTGTTTTCTTCTTGAACAGGTCCTTGCATTTACCTACAAAGCCCTGGCAGATCACCATGTCTATCTGGAGGGAACTCTTCTAAAGCCTAACATGGTTACCGCTGGAATGAGCTGTCCCAAGAAATTTGCCAAGGAGGACAATGCCAGAGCCACCATTCTTGCCCTCAGTAGAACAGTCCCTCCTGCTGTCCCAGGTATACTCAAAACTGTACATTATGTTTGATTAATTGCATGTAATACCGAAATGAGAAAAAAAGATGAGTGCATTTAAAGGACATTCAGAAAAGATCAAGAATAAGTATTTATGTTAACTCGAAAAAAAGTGTTCTTTCATGAAAGTGGATTATTTACCATTTGAAGAGGCTTTTTTGGGTCATTTATTACAGCTAAATATGAAAAAAGCAAAATGTTTATGAGGACAAACAATTTTGATGTTTTAAGTTCATAATGTTTTTTGATAAAAAATCACTTGACTCAATCACGACTTCCTTATATATGAGTTCACTGTAAGCATGTTTTACTGTATGTACTTTTCTTGCATATACTAACAATACCTCTTGTCTCTCTATAGGTGTGACCTTCCTGTCTGGGGGTCAATCTGAGGAGGACGCCACCGTAAACCTGAACATGATTAACGCTATTCAGGGCCCCAAACCCTGGGCTCTGACCTTCTCATTTGGTCGTGCCCTGCAGGCCTCTGTTCTAAAAATTTGGGAGGGCAAGGACGAAAATGTGGCAGCTGCCCAGGCAGAACTCGTTAAACGTGCAAAGGTTGGTAAATTTGAGATGCCTTATAGCATGTACAATGTACTGTAAACCAACTTTTATTCCCATGCAGAAATATCCGCAAATTTCATGCCCACTTTCACTGGCGAATATTAAGGGTTTGCTTTTGTGTTCAGCCAAGTGAAACTCGTGTAAAATAAAAATCTCAATATCTTAATAAATACTTCTTGCTTTTTCATAAAACATGACCCATGGCACCCTCTATTGCAAAGCTGTCTTGAAATGTATTCAAATTGGTTGTCACTTGCAATGTCTTGCAGCAGCAATGTGCATAATACACTTGCAGGACTGCACAGCTGCAGGTCTAATAAAACAATAACATGACATTTGTTGTATATGTACAGATAGTTGAACGTCATGGGTACAACTATTTGTTTTGTTCCTAGCAATTATATGCATCTTTTTTCTATAATTGTATGTTTTTCTCCACCTAGGCATGTCCGCCTTGCGAAATGGGTGGGCTGCCATTCCCATGATTCCGGTATTGCAAACTATATTGAATATTTCTGTAATCTGTTGTCTCTAGTGCCCCAATTACACAAAGCAATTATAGAGAGATATCTCTTAAAACATGTTCATATGTTGAAAGTATCGATCGACATATTTAATATTGTTTTCTTATAAAAGTTACAAAGATGTTTACATCGCATCATAGAATGCTCCTTCTTGGATTTTACAATGGACCTGATAAATTAATACGCGCCCAGTTATAGCAGTTCCGATTGAAGTTAACGCCTGTTATTTCTTTTGCAGGTAAGGATATAAAATACGTTTTGTTTAATTAGTATATCAATCCTAAAGGTGCAGTGCGATGTCAAATAATTTTAAACAAAATTGCACGAAAATTAAGAACTATATTCGCTATGCGTAGTTTATCTTTGATGTCTGTCATGCGATATTCGGCTAAAGTGAAAGTAGGAGTTTGTACGTCGAATTTTTGTGTTTATTGTGAATTATGAGCCTTATCTCAGATATTTTACACAACTCCTAGTATCAGTAATACATTTTGAGTATGACACAGCCTGTGATCTGGTGCACATCAATTTTAAATAGGTTAAACATTATTTTGAGCATCCGAAAATTTCCACGTGGTTCTTGCAGACCAACGATAAGGTAGAGAGGAACTAATAAATGTTACTTTGTTTCAAAATACCAAAGGTGTCTGTCATTGTTTCAAAATACTGTGAAGTTAAAAACAGGGTTTCAGATATTATGAGTAGATTAAATTTAGTTTCATTAATGAGTTATTAATAGTTTTGTAAGATCGGATCATCCTTCATGGTGCCTCAGTCATTCTATTTTTAAGTTATTGCCATGTGGTTGGCACTACTTTCATGGCTAACATTTTCTTGTTGAACTGACAGGCATGCATTTAAAGAATTGTATCTGTTGCAGTCAGTTTTCATTTAAAACAATGGTTCTTCACAAATAGTTGTAGCCACTTTGTTTATTTAACTATTTCATATTTTTTTGGATTTTTTTATTCACTGCTAAAACTTGTGTCTGCGCAGTCCTGCAGGTGTATTGTGCACTTCATAGCTGCAAACTACTGCAAGTGTCAATGTAGCTGCATATACCCAAAGATGGTTTTCATTATGAAGATAAAATGGACCAGTTTTCAAGTGTTGGCATGGCTTATTTTTAAAGATATTAAGGTTTTTATTTTCAGTGAGTCTCACTTGGCTGCACACAAAAGCAAACCCTTAAAAGCGGAGAACCAATCATTTTGCTTAGTAATTGTGGAGAAGGTTTCCTCAGTCGTGAAAATTATTCATCACAAATTGAATGGGTAGAATCGTGAATAAAAGATGACACAAAAAATAGTTGGTTTACAGTACATAAGGCCAAAAGAAAATATACTCTTGTTTCCTGTCCCCTGACCAAAAAAATTAGGGTAGGTAAGTAGGGAAAAAAATTTATTTTGAGGAAAATTTTTTTTTATTTTCAAAACTCAATGAATGCAGAACATATAGTATGTAATAACAAGAAAATGATATGTTAACACTTTACAGAGCAAGTTTGTTAATAAAGATTTATAAAGTAAAGGTATCCTGTACACTTATGATGTATTAGTTCTGTAAATATTGTTGGTCGACTTTAGTATTTTAGGAAAATAGTAACCCAAAAAATGTAAATGTAATAAAAACTTTTAGGGTCGGAGGGTAAAATGTAGGGTAGGTCGGGTGACAGGAAACAAGAGTATTTTTTATTTTGGCCCAAATTTGAGGAACCATTAAATGAAACATTCTCAACACATTTCCGAGATCATTTGTGAACTCAATCTTTTGTTTACTGTCAAAAATTTAAAGAAAATTGGAAATTGAGTGTATGGTTTGCTTTATAACATGCTTTCTATCATGTATGTTGTGTTCTCCATAACAGGCCAATGGTTTAGCAGCTGTAGGGAAGTACGAAGGTGGAATGGAGAGTGCTGCTGGTGGACAGTCATTGTTTGTGGCCCAGCACGCTTATTAAATACTCTAATATCAAACAATTCCACAGAGACATAGCAGTTATTGATAGAAAACCTTAGATCTACATCTAATGCTGTTTTAAATGTTGTACAGTGAACTTTATCAAATTTTATGTATTGTTGAACAAATTTTTACAAGTGCTATTTTGCTGCCTAACAGCTTGTTAAATATTTACTTCATCACTCTGTTATATTTTTTAACCATGCAGAAAATTCATGGCATTATTTGGTAAAGTGTAGAGAAATATTATCCATAGTCATTGCAAGTTATTTCACTTCATTTGAAATAGCAAACAATGGTTTTGTCAAGTATTTAGTTATTTAGCGATTATTTAAATAGTTGAGTAAATGAACAGATAGTCATTTTTGCCATTCTATTCAAAGCTTTATATACATGCATTTACATTCTTTTTTGGGAATGTTTGTTTTTAAGTTTTTGCATAATACAAAAATAAATCTCTAAAATTGACAGTTTCATATATGTTTTTTTTACTTCACAGTTTCCAATTTTTTCAACATCAGGTTGTCAGTGAATAAACCATCAAAGTTTTGGGGTTTTTTTATTAAAAGAAATGAAACAAGACACAAAAAATACACTTCATTTAATATTTCTTTATAAATCAGGAATATGAAATGGATAGTGGGAAACACTCCTCACAAAACATATTAATGCAAGAAAATAGTAAATGACTTGATTTTTTTTGGAGTTGTACTTTCAAAATGTATTTCAAAATATCTGATCACAATTCTATTGCACAGAAAATATGAGTAAAGATTTAGGTACATATTCCAAGAAAAACACTGGCAGATACAAAATACTAGAACAATGTATAAGTAGGTTCTTTTATATAAAAAAATAATGTTAAAGTTTTGAGGACATGCTTTCAATTTGAGCTGGTTTCATCGTACAGTAAAAAAAACAGTCATAACAAAGTCACTAGGACCTATGAAATTACTTCGCTATGTTAGTAATTAGTTATATCCGTATAAGGAATTCGTTAAATTTAAATAGCTACGGATCCAAGATAACTTTGCTATATTCGTGAATTCACAATATCCGTGTTTGCACTAAACGAGTTTTACTGTATGTTAAAGCCATATATGGCGTAACTGAGCAAAAATATGTATTTTTGAAAACCACAAAATCAAGTGAAGAAATATAGTTAATACATTTAAATTAAAACTTTTCGTACAATTCTGAACACGGAGAACACCTCGTTTCAACTAATAATACGATTTTATCTTCTCTGTAATGTGTTGAATATTAATGAGATCCGCCATGATAAATACCACTGCGCATGACCGCGGGAAATTGCAGCATGGAAGCCACGATGGAAGAAGAGGTGAGTTTACGCTATTGTTGATGTAATAAAATCATGATTATATCTCTCTATCTGATTGTCTATTTCTCTCTTTTCTTGTCGAATCCGGTAAATTTGCTGGTCTTCCTCGCTTTCGCACTGTCGCCATTGTTGTTGATTTGTCCAAATATGGTATCACGTGATCAAATTAAGGCGGGGTTATTTAAATCTCTTGTATTTTCTTCCGATTCGGAGAAAATTACGAGAATTCAAATTAAATTGTGATATCTTTATAACGCAATTGACTTAGATTTTGTAATTTACGGAAAAGTTTTATCTTTATATAAAGTAATGAAACAAATTACAAGTTCTTATAATTTTAGTCTAGCAATTTTTATTGTACATACGCCATATATGGCTTTAAGGGAGAAAAGAAATAGCTACATTTGAAGCCTTTTTTTTACCTTAATTGCTTTAGATGGTAGTGATTCAGAAGTTGAAGATGTCTTGGAGTGGCTTGAGATGGATGGACAGAATAGACACCAGACTAATCAGATTAGCTCCCCCCTCCCCCTCTGGATCAAGTGAACTTTAAATAACATTTCTTATCAAAATATGCAGCAACTTATCATATGTCGTAAGCCTTTGTATTGGCTTTCATTCAGAAAATGATGGCACCTGCTCTTTTAGACTAGTGTGGCAGTTCTGAATATGTGATGGTTGTTTTTATGGACATACTTTCAAAAAACTTTTATAAATATGATTTGCTACATACATCTACTGTTCATTGATACACAACACACAACCAGTTCATTTATACATTATGCCAACAGAATCAATCAATATTTGAACATGATTCATGATATTCATCATCCAATACATTTTTCACTTCTGTTTTCTCTTTTCTTTAGTCTTTTTGGCCTCTTGCATGGCTTTATTTTTGTTATATATAGCTGCCAGTAGGACAGCATTTGTTATATACGTTGACATACAGACAACACACAAGTCCTTTAGAATAAAATACAGGATATATCCTAGATACACTGATGCCACGTTAGATAAGACACTGGTGTAAAACTGTAGAGAGGCAAGGGAAGGCGAGGAGGAGAAGGCTGAAAATAGACAAGGCACAAACATTAAATAAAATATGTAATATATAATGATTCACATGCATTGACAAAGCAATGCTTAATGCATTTTGTATATTTTATTTAATTTTGGCTTTTTAGCCAAATGAAAAAAACCAATAGAATTAATGTCTTTAACCAATAAAATAATGAGTCAATAATGAATATTGACTTGGTACTTCATTGGTTGAGAATAGTGTTGGCAACGAGTACCCGGTTAACCGTCGAACGATGCGAGTATCGGTTAGTAAAACTGCTATTCGGTTAATCGGATAAAAATACATCTTATATAGTAGGTAATCAACAAAATAAAATGTTAATTTATTTGCAAGTGTATACATAAAATTTTCCCTAATTTTCTTTACTGTTAGACTTAATGATCTAGTAGTTCACTAATACAATCGATTTGTTTTAATTAGTTTTCAAAGTTAAATAATATAGATTTGATTGCCAGCAGGTTATACAAGTTTTGAAGACTTGTTTTAATTATCTTATCAAAAAATTTAACAAGATGCTGCCAAAGACTTGTATAGCTTGGAAGTATTTTGTCAGAAAGAACAACTGATTCGATACCTGTGAAATGTAATAAAGAATATGTGAATTGGAGTTATTGTGTACGGGTGTGACTTCATCTGTAAATACTCAGCAATTTTTCTCCTTGATCGCGACATATATCGGGGGTCAAAAAGTAAAAGGCAATGAACGCCATGGTAAAATAGTGTGAAATATTGAATATTTCTTTTTCTTCTGATTTAGTTTTTTTTATTCTTATAACAAAATTCCTTCAAGATGGCGCGTGCGTACGTGTCTTTATAAATTAAGTTCATTCACAAAATATTTGTGTTTTATTACAACCTATGAGTAAAGGATGAGATACTTAAATGATATACATTTTGTATACATGTATGAATATGAATAAATCATCCGAGTAACCGGGTACTCAAACGGAAGATTGAGCGAGTAAACGGTTACTAAAAATCGTCCAATTTGCCAACACTAGTTGAGAATAAATCATCTTAACCAATAGAATACTGAGTCAGTATTGATTTGGGACTTTATTGTTTAAGGACATTTATTCTGTTTTAAAATCTGCTATCACAACTCCCTTCAAATACTCAAAAATATCATTCATTTGTTATGCTGCTCAAGTTACCGGTATATTCCATATTTGAAATATTAACAAACACCAGAATCCATCAAAATGTTACCCATTTATGAAAGGTTTACCAGATGAACCTCTCTACACCTTTGCAGAAACCTGGTAACAGCCCTGATACAATCCTTTTCAATATTTAATAATTAACAGCATCATTAAAATTGAGTGTTGAAGGAGTTTTGTATTTTTGCAAATGATAATGGAACCACAATTAAAGAGAAGTCTTCAAGTCAATGCTTTGTAGAAAAAAAAAACTTTGACATGAAAAAAAAGCTCCGACTCATGTTAATTAACACAAGTCCAGATGTGACGGAAATTTGGTATGGACAGGCACAGATGAGCCGGAAGTTGACATCAGATCCATATACAAAAATAATCCCCCATATGGCATGCCTAACCAAAGAATGCTTAAATTTCAAGCATCTGCAATCAGTAGTTGATGAGAAAAATGCTTTGAAAAATAACAGACACAAGGATAAAGCAGTATAACCTGATAACCCTCTCTCGAAGGAGAGGTGATATAATTAATACATGCAGTGTCTTAGTGCTAGCTGATGCATTGAGTCCCAAAGAGTATTAATACTTACTTAAGGCAACCTGCAGTGTGTAAAATACAATGCCAAAAACACTGTTGGGTAGATTGAGTGGATGATCATCTCCAATCAAAAGTCCAATCAGCCCAAACCCTTTGCCCCACCTGTTATAATAAGTACAATAGTTCATTCATACTTTGAAAAATACATGTATTACTAATTGGAAAACAGCAAACATAATTGGAAAACTGCAAACATACATTTTCTAAAGGGGTCTTAATTCCACTGAATCACATTTTTTGTTCAATCTGTGGGTAAAATATAATGAGGATTTCTTGGATTTCCAAGGAATGTCATGAATGCACTATATAAAACTGCAGAAATTTTCTGTTCGTGTATATTGCATCAATTAGTCCTACATGGAAAAAAGTATCTACCTCCCACTTTCAGAGGTTTAATTAACTCGAAATGTCCAAGGTATCAATTGAAAAAAAAGTTCATATTTTAATAGAAGAGGAGAAAATTGCTACAGATCAGACAGGGATTCCAACCCGAGCCCCCCTGAATCTTCAGTCAGGTGCTCTACCAACTGAGCTTTCTGGCCTCTGGCAAGCAAACCAGTCTGACAGCCATATTCTTCCCTCCTCTACTGGAGATGCCAACCAAGGAACATCTTCCCTAGTAGGTCAGACAGTCGCTATAGAGAGCTCCACTTGACTTGAGCTTCAGGGGGCCCTAGTTTGAATTCTGTTCTATACTGTCACATTTTTCTCTTTTCCCGTTACAATACTGTGAGATAAACTTATATAAAAAAAATATTGAGATTATAAAGCGTTACAAGAGCTGTACAACATGTACAAGGGAATATAAAAAATTGTGCACATCACTCAAGCGTGAAGTATGGGCTTTGAATTTATATCTTCCAAATTTTGCTTAATATCAACAAAAACTATTTGTTCGAGTTGTGAATATATACAGATATACTAACCTTGATTTAAACACTTTCGAGCAACTGACCGTGGGACTGATATCACAGCTAGCGCGGTAATTTTTATCGTGTTCTGCATTTATTTCTACATATAAAGCATATACAGACAGTAGAGTTCCTACTGCACAACACAAAAGAATCACAGTTTTCGATGTTTTCGTAGACTTACTGCCCATATTCATAAAAGGCTATGAAAAGAATCAACTTGTGAATTTTGCGTCTTTGCCGACGTATCAAACAAAGCGAAAGCGGAAGTTCTTCAAGCTCCCGAGGTGTTCCGAACAAAACGTTTATTCAGTACGTAGTACGTTAATTATTTCGTTCTGCTCGCTTGTTCATGCAAAAAGTTCATTTTTTCTATTAATAGGGATAAGATCAAAAGATCGCTGTCTGATCAAAGAAATTCTAAATTTAAGGGCCTTTGCCGAATTGTGTTTGTGCCAATAAATATTTGTGATGAGAGAGAGAGAGAGAGAGAGAGAGAGAGAGAGAGATGATATTTTGGGGTCTTTGCAAAAGAGTTTAATCCACGAACCATAAAATATGGCCTCATCCCCAAAATTAACATGATTTTTATTATCGATAGTATAGACTTTAAGCTTTTCATAACCGTTTTTCTTTTTTCGATATCTATTTTACTTTTTCAAAACGAGATATTGCAATATGGTATTGTTTTGATGTAAATATGCATTAGGAACGTCATTTTTTGTAATATAACGTCACGTAAAAAGGCGATAGAGATGACTGTAGGATTATAATGCACCTATTTATTAAAGGTGCTTAGACACATAATTGAAGCAATCTTTTTTTCTCAAATGTTCTGTTTAAGTCACAACTTATTATCGAATTGTTTCAAGAGTGAAGAATTCTTATTAGCCAAAGGCGTATGATTGATACGACGCCGTTATTTTATGAAGAACTTATTCTTTATAATCACATCTGGGCGTCATTTTGTTTCCAACAAATGCTTGAAAATCACAGTAGCACAATGTCGGCAGTTCTGATAAAAACTGATTTTGATGAAACTGTACATGTATTTTAAAAAACCTGGTTAACAATAAAAAAAATTATTTGAATTATCATCTTATTTAAAAAATCATTTTAGTCGGCGCGATTAAATTTGGTAGGTCGATTTATTGGGGAAACAAAGGTATTTTTTTTATTTTGGCCTCGGCAAAAAAATCGTAATTTTCAGATCATGTAAAAAATTCCATGTTCGCAGGTATTTTAAATTTTTAAAATTTTTAAAAGCTAGAAATAAACTTTTATAGGCTTTTCACATGTACGATCAACGTATTTAGGGGGGAAATCGATCAAAAGGAAAAGGGCATTAAAAATATTTTGAAGTGAATTATCATTTATCTTACTACGCAGAGAGAGTTCGTAAAACAAAAAAAAAAAACAACAAAAAAACAAACAAACAAAAATGAAATAAAAATACACAAGTGAATTGTAAAAATTATTGAATTCCTATACGAAGAAGATCATATTAACTTGTTTGGCATGAATAAACAGAAAGCTATATCAATGCAATCGCTCTGTTTACAGATTCCATTGTGTCTTAGCGAATTTATAGTGAGCCGTTTCAAATATAATTCGTAAGTTTAGTGGAATAACCTGTCATATAATTTAATCAAGAATCTATGCTTATATTTTGCCGGTCTCTAGCACGAATCAAGATCGAGTGGTTTTATGGGTCAAACTGCCATGGTTTGAAACTGATCACACCAACCAATGAATTCATCTCTTTTAAGGCTTTCAGTTGCATTTGAAGAGTAGATCATGCACTGTGTTTCAGTTTAATCGGGTCTTTTCTGACTACCACCCCCTTTTTTCCAAAGAAGGACTGAAAAAAAAAAATATAAAATAAAAAGTAAAAAGCTTATCTGAAGTATTAGAGACAACCTTTCCCTTTCTTGCATTTGCTCTCTGTAATTTTTGACATTGTAGTTTATTGTGAGACCAAACAAACTAATTAATTAAGCCGGTTAGTTTTACTTTTCAAAAATAAAATTTTTACTTTGGCTAGGTGCGCAAAGTGGCACGATTTGAAGCATTATGACGTCATTTCCGCCGATTTATGACGTTTACCTTTTGTTATGAAAATGTATGCTATTTTTCTTGTGCATGATCGGTCCTATGGACATGGATCAAAGGCTTATGAAAAATGAAACGGCATTTTCTACTTCAGGCATTGATGTTCTTCATCATCATTAAGGAACTTCCGTGTTCCACGCCTCGCAACCAGTGTAAGTAGACCTTCTATATGCCCTGATGGCAAGTCGAGATATCATTTTTTTCTCAAAACTTCTCAATTTTACAAGCAAATGCTTGTGCAGTTTTAAAACCACATATAAATACATGTAAGCATGAATTTCGTACTGACATTTGTGTTATAATTGTCAAAAATATATTTATTAGGTTTACAACAATATATACATGTTTATGGACTGTATGTTAAAAATTTGCACATCTTATTTGACGACAGTCTTTCTGTCTAACAAAGGACGACCGTTTGTTTCTTACTACAGTAAAGGGGGAGCGGAAATTTTGGAAATAAATAAACTGTGCTCAGAATGTGGGAAATAAATGATCTGTTCTCAACTTGCAATACAAAATTCGATACTCTTAATTTGCATTTGCCCGAATTTCTATCCCATGTATATTTCAACAGTGAAGGAAAGCTGTGTAAAGTTCAGAAGCTAATTATGTAACGTCGAGAATACCATGCCTTACTGAAAGTCCAGCTGGAAATGGTCCTAATATACCACCGTAACTTGCAGTCTTAAACCAATCAAGGCAATATCTAAGAGGTTTATTGATTACCTTTTACAGTTGTGAGTGACATTTTAGAAAAGGAAATCGGCACCAAAATTGATTGCAGTTTCTTCGTCCCAGCAGCGTTCAAAACAAATAATTGAGCTTCCATCACGAAGAAACTTCCGTTGATTTTATTGTCCTGGAGAGAACACTCCAATCTCTGCCTAAACATAAATAAGTACGATTATAAACTCACAGTCGTCAAATATAAAACACGGAGATTATAAGGAAATAAAACCATTTTTTTAAGTACATTAATACATACAAGTAAAATCATCATATCACTAATAAGTATTGATTATTCACTTTCATAACATGATCTAAAATAAAAAATATGATGGTTGAAAAACAAGTGATTTTAACATGTTACATGAAAGTTCTTCTCACTACTAGTAAACATCTCGGATTATTAATATACGGTTTGATCAATGCATTGGGCTCGTGGTAAGCTGGGGATGTTTACTTCTCCCCGGCACCTGATCCCACCTCTAGAATGTCTAGGGGTCCGTGATATATGCCCTCTTAAACTATTTGTATTGTTTATAGATTCATTAGATCGATTATTCAGATCAATCATCACTGTCCGTTTATATAATTCTTCACCGTTTATTTTTATTTGGTTTATTTGGTTTCATGACTATACCTGCACTCAAATGGGAAAAACCTTTTGCCATTGTTCCGAACAGTCCAATATATCCGGAGTTGATTTCTTTGAACACACGATTTGATGTTGATAGCCGCTGTATATTTCGTCTGTGGGTACACATAGTTATATCTACAACCAGGCTTGACCACAGTCACGGTGGTGCATCCATTGGTTTGCTTGTATGGACCTAAAACGACAAAATGCGAAGTAACTGGGGCGTCTTAGGCTCTTCCTCGGAGAAATCGACGATTCTGAAAGGGGGGAGGGGCTTGCAATTTTTTCGCAGTCAGTCTGATTATTTGGTGAAGGACATTATTTATTTCATTAAAATGATTGAGGAAAGATTATTTTCTTCTTCACCGAGGAAAGACTCAAGCTCAATTTCGTTTGAGATGGATCGGGGGGGGGGGGATATTTATTTAATTTGTATTGCAAGTTGAGAACAGATCATTTATTTCCCACATTCTGAAAGAGAGAGAGAGAGAGAGAGAGAGAGAATTGATATTTTGGGGTCTTTGCAGACATTTTCAGAACTTAAAAAAAATCTCAACATTCTTAATTCCAGGGCTGAAGAATTTTTTGCTTTGTTTTCTGAATTCTTATAAAATTTGATGTTCCCTGACGATGTTGAAAACACTTTGTAAAAGTACACGTGTTATACCTCGCAAAGTTATAAACCTAGGGCGATTCGGGGTATAAAAAAATTTTGTAGGTAGGACAGAAAATGAACTTGAAATGCATTTAATTATAGAATCTATGAAGCACCGGTTTGGTATTTACAGCTAAAAAAATGATACCACCTATTCGAATTGGTGATATCCCTGTTCAAAATGAAATGGTGATACCACTTATCCGGATATAGGTAGTATAACCTATTCAAATAAATGACATCACCAAGGCCATCCTTAAAAAATTGTTTGTTTGGAATTGCCGCCTGAAGGGTTTCAGATACAGGAGGGAGGGAGGGAAATATAATTTTTTTTTAATTGAAGAAAAATTTTTAATTTTTGATAATTATCTCAGTAAACAGTAAATACATTTTCTGACTTTTAAAAAAAAGTATCTTCCATAAAAAAAAACCCCTAATTTAAGTAATTTTACATATATCTGACACTATATTTCAGTGTTTTGTATGGTGCATGTGATACATGTAAAGGGCAAAAAAAAAATTTAAATAAAAAAAAATCTTCCTACGTTTGGTCAATAAAATTTTTTCAGGAGGGGGCATTTCAATGAGGCGGGAGGCAATTCCAAACAAACTATAATTTAATTTTGGCCTAATGCAATTTGAAATACATATATGTGATATCACTCTTTCGAAAAGGTGATATCACCTATTCGAATACAGGTGATATCACTCATATACGAATAAGTGATTTCACCAAATCAAAAAATCAAAAGCTGAATTGGCGATATCATCTTTTTGGCAGTAAATACCAAAACGGCGCCTCATAAGAATCCTATTAAAGCAAGGTCAGGTTATGGAAAAGTTCTCTCGAATTGGTCGTCCATGGGAAAAATTATTAGCATTTGCTAGTGGGTGAGTGTTTCTTTTTTTCTACCCTGTAAGTAACACATACTTCATAATCAGATTTGAATAAGAATTTTTCACATTTAACGGGATCTAGATCTTGATGGAAAACTTTGTGTATAAATATTTGATTATTAAATATTGAACTTTCGCATGACCTCGCTCCTAAATTGATAAAATTTGAAACATTTCAGAAATATTGGGGGGATTTTTTTTTTTTAAATACTTTGAATACTGGTATGTCAGCAAATTCCTGCCACCATGCATATACCGGTATAATTATGCAAGATAACTAAGTCATCTTGATTTGCGAGAAAAGTATGTCAACATGCAAAATAATTATGTCTACATGTAATTGGTGTCCAGAATCAACTCGCTGCTGTTGGACCCCTGACATATTTCATTCTATATTCTACGGACTAGTTTCTCTCATTCAGACGCGCCAAACAGATGGGTTTTTTTAAATTTATAAATTACATAATATAAACCGAAAGTATGCCATTAAAACCTCGTTGCACGTGTTAAAAGTTGTTTGTTTCCGAAAGGTTTAGTGTTGGACGAGAGATTTGTGATTTCTCAGAAAGATGTCGCTGCACAGTCAGTCCATTGAACATCGAAAGATATGCGAAATATGCGACAAAATAAATCGTTGAAAGCATTTTTTTCTTCTAATTGCAGGAATGATCAGCATCAAATCTACAACTTCACGCCATTATGCATAAACAAAAATACATGTATGTATATTATGAGTATTTCATGTTCAACTCTGTTAATGGCATTCATTTTTCTCTCAAAAGAGCCATAAGCAGCGGGGGAAAATGTAAATTTAGCATAATATGAACAGTGCTTAGCTACATAGAATCCTCGTTTTAACTTGAATACCAGCTAAAATATCAGTATCCTGCAGGAAAGGTTGATTATTAATTAGTTCTATGACCCTATAACGTTATGTATACCCAGGGACCTATATATTATGTTAATATATAGGTCCCTGGTATACCAAAAAGTACATAAAGAGGAAAAGATACATAAAAAATGACATAAAAATTAATTATTATACGACGATGTGTTTAAAGTTTTGCTAGTTCAGATTTCCAGGTACTCTTGTAAAGGTCATGAACTTTATATACAATTCTGTGACCTTCATCAAAGGCCGGTCCCAGTCGATCCTTCACGCGATTAAACCACGCCTTGACCTTGTCATTCTGGTGTATGATATAATCCTCGTCAATCACATGTAGCTGCATTAGTTCGCAAACAGCCAGAATGTCGGCTATTGAAATGTCTTCACCACAGAGAAATTTCTTGTCCTTTAAGAAGTATGTGTCAAGATGGCGGACAACAGCCATATTTGCTTTTCTGTATATCTCTGCTTCCTGCTTGTTTACCGGTTGTTTTGTTTCTTGTGGTAGTCTGAGCTATCGATGCAGCATAACTTTGAGAAACCTAGACTTCCACAGTTTATTTAACAAATGAATTGTTTGTAATTCTGAGCATGAAAATAATACAATTTAGAAAGAAAATGCTTTTCATTAACGAAATGGATGGGAAAATGGTCCTTGTGCCTTTCCGATCGCCATAAGATTTTCCTTTTCTTTCAAGCGTAAAATTCCATAATGCAATTCTCATTTATCTGATTTGTCAGTTTAAGTCATGCTGGTGCCTCATTTGCTAATCTGACGACAAAAATATAGTCCCGGTTCCCATACAAGAATATTTGTCCTAAAGGAAATTTTAATTCATGAGTCCAAAAATTGTATCATAGCCAATACTTGTTTAAGTTTGAATGAATTCAAGAGAGATCGATTGAAGTAAATTTCTACAGATATAATTGGGTGGTGATAACTGAAACGCAACATAACTTTTCTCTTTACCATGTCTCCACGTGCAAGTCACTTCATAGCCACATTTCCGTGCATAATTTTACCTATCTCGCTGTAGTCTCGCTAAAACCCCAGTCACATTTCCAAAAACGACCGACGGCAGACGGGTTTTGAAGCAAAAATGGGATTCTTCGGGTGACAGTCGTCAGTTCATCGGCCGTTGTCTTGGCCGATTTTGACCTATTTTTTTGTCGGCCGACCAATTTTGTGTCCATCGGTCATATACCCCATTCATACGACATGATTTGCATATCTGTATATATTTTACACATAAGTAAATTTACTCATATGTGCAATTTTTGTCGTATGAACTGATTTACTCATATGCAATTTCTGCATAGTTGAGTAAATTTACACCTGGTCAGGACTAGGTGCAAATTAACTTTTGCATACACTTTGAAGCAAATCTTTAGGTCATGTGTGTAAATTTTGTCGTATGAACACGCAGTAAATTTACTTATGTATGTATTTTGTTTTGTGTATTGCATGAATCTCCATTTTAAGTGTTGTTTCGGTCGTGTATGCATTGGCGCATATATCACTTGGTAAACATGGTGGCTAGAAGGCAAAACTCTAAACAAGGAGCCATCATCTCCTCGGAGATAATTTTCGAATTTGCCAAAACGAGGGAATCTTTAACCCTTTCTGGCAAACCTTTGTTTAGGGCTCTAAAGATATAGCTGTGGTCGCAAACAAATGCCCTGTAGGATAAATAAATAGTGTCTTTACTATACAAGTTGTTTCCTTTGAAATGTTCCAGAGCTATGATAGGAGCATACATTCCATCAATCGCTCGGGTCCCATTGCTGTTTATCTCTTGATGACTTTCTTGTACCTTTCTCTGTTTTTAGTTAAGGCAAGCTACTCACATATCACATATAAGTTAATGTTACAGGAATTTCAATAAACTCGTTGCTAGTAAGCATTTGCAAGTATTCTCCTCGGTATCTGATCCCAGCATGAATGTCCAGGGGTTCCTGTTAATTTCCTATTCACATATTTGTACTGTTAAAAGATTTTGAGATCGATCACTGTTAGTTTTCTTTATCCTTTTCATTCTCCTTGGAAATACGTAATTACATGACTGACGTTTTTCATACTAATTGTCATGAAAACGGCTTTACTGTCATTTCCCGCTCATGACAATGAACACACGGCAGGTGTGACCGGTCGACAGGGGATGCTCACTCCTCCATGGCACTTGATCCTACCTCTGATGTTTTGGAGGTCCTTGTTTGCTCTGCTCCTATTTTGTATTGTTTTATGGAATTTGTTATTGAATACTGTTTGTTATCTCCATATCCTTCATGTATCATATTCAAGTGGAAATTCTATAATGGCCTCACACACTTGATGTTCTGTAGATGTCCCAACACCAAAAAAATTCCAATTGTCCAATTTCTGCTGAAGACATCAATCAGTAGATGGCAACAGTCACTTTTTCCTTTACACCTAACAGCTCTTCTACAGTCTTTAAATAAGACCGAGGTCAAAACATTTTCCAACAGTAAACAACAATTTTAATAAATTTTCCCTCTTCTTGTGTAAATTCTTATACTATTATTTGTCCTTAAAATCATTAAGTTCCTTTTCCTTCGTACCAATAAATATTAATGGATCGGATTTCCACCCTAGTCTTTAAGGAACATTCAACATTAGTCTTTTACCCAAACAGTAAGGAAATACGCTTAAGTTGAATTGAAACTCCAAACATGGAGCTATTATCTCCTCCGAGATAAATTTTGGAATTTTACAATGAAAATTCACATTTCTGAATCTGTCCATCTCTTATTTTAAATGAAAATATGAGGATTTACTAACAGTACAATAATCTCGTCTGAACGCATAGCAAATTAACTTTTACTTACGTGTATAGATTTACTTATATGTAAATTTGCACACATAAGCAAAATTTCGTCGTATGAATGGGGTATAAGTTATAAATTTTCATGAGTCGGTGGCCGATTTCTTCAACTGCAGTTATCCGTCGACCAACCTTCGATCATCGTTCGACCATCGGCCGTCAGTTTATTAAGTCGGTCGTCCGTCGTTGGACAATAAGGGTGTTGAAAATTTCGGCCGACGGTTAAAATCAAACTGTAGCTCAGAGCTCGATGATCGGGCGTCGATTGGCCGACTTGTGAATATTTAACCTATTAAAGATACATAAATATATTTGTGTCATATGGTCACCGATTTTTATGAAATTTTCCCCAATATTACAGAAATATTTACCGATTGAACTTTGGTTGCTATGTGTTCTGGTTATAGAACCATTTCCAGGTAAGTTTGGACTTTCAGTAAGGCGTGGCATTCTCGGCGCTACACGTAATGAGAGTCTGTCAAATGGCGAATAGATTCATTGGATATGAAATTAATAACAATAGGAACTTTAAATTGTTGTTGACAACGATAAGACGACCTAAGCTCCACCTCTTTGCCGGACGAGACATTGATATTGGTTATTCGATACACTAATTGGCATTTGCCTGAATTTCTATCCCATGTATATTTCAGACTGAAAGTCCAAAATAAGCTGGAGATTTTTCTAAACGAGCGAAAAACATTCATCTTGTTTACACTTTCTAAAAAGATGTTATTTAGAATGCTGTTTTATTGAATTTGATTGATGTGTCATGCCCTTTGTTTCAATTCCGGCAAACATTAAGTATGGAACTTTTTCAAAAATGCCATTTTTCAATCTTTAGGGGTGGTATCATGGTGACAAAGATATATGGTTCACGATTTTGTCTAATGTCTAATATATTAGACATGTATACCGGTAGTAACCAAATTTTGCCTAATTTGAGTTAAGGGTATCAAAAAAATTTATCAGAGAATTTGGAGAAATATTAAGAGTATGCGCGACTAAGTTCAAATGTAAAAGTTAAGTCATTACAGAAAAGGGCGATATTACTGAAAATATGCCTCGATGTAATATTTTCACATATTCCGAATTAAAAATTGTTCACTAATCCTCAATTATGGCCAGTCCAAACGTAATCTAAAGCATTTTTTTAACTTGTTGCAGGTTCTTAATTTGTGTCCCCTCCTCCAACAGGAGTTTTCTCCTCTCTCGTAGTGTGCCTAGGGGTGTCAAAGGGGGTGGGGTGAGGGCAATTGCATGGGATTGAGTTATGGACATTTTTATTATCATAAGAATATCAAGTGCTGTTTTTGGGTACGATCAAGCCATTTTGGATAGAGTTATGCCCCCTGGAGTTAGAAAAATTCAAATTATTTGCAGTTTCTGTTCATTTTCTTTGCAGAGGTTGCACATACTGAAATGAAATTTGGTACATACAGATTTATTATAAGAATATCTATGCCAAGCTTTGTTTTGGGTACGATCGAGCCAATTTGGATAGAGTTATGGCCCATGGACTAAGAAAAATTCCAATTATTTGCACATTTCATTCATGAAATGAAATTAATTTGGTATGTATACAACAGGCATGTAGCAAGAAATGGAGTGATCCTGGTGTATGCTTCCTTAAGGTGATCACCTACAAAAATACAGATAGACGAAACCGGAGAAGCCAGGCATGAGATCAAGTGAATTAAGTTTTACTGTAGTGATCGCCTAGAAAATCCATCAATCGATCCTGGATTCGTAATATCCACCATCGAACTGAATGATTAGCAGATTGATAAAATGAAACTCATATTGTTCACTCTCATTTTCGTTTTCCCTTTGTTAAATGAATTATTTCTAAGGATTTTATTATAAGGAAACATTTACGAATTCCGTAGAATTATGCCTCAAAAGGAAATGGAGAAGCAATATTACAGGTAATGCATTGACAAAGAAAAAGAATTTAACGAAATGGAGATTGAAATCAACACAAAACATTAAATTTATGGTATTGTGTCAAATTCCCTCCTTACCTAACTGCTACTCAAACAAAGACAACTATCCCTCAAAATGGCTTATTTTCAATGGGAATACCCAGTTTACCTGTATGACCTACATGTAGTCGTTTGACCGACCTGTACAAGTATCTTACCTGGTCAGTCTAAATCAAAATTATAAACTTCTATACGTACCATTTCTAATGGCAATTTGTATAGCTTCAAATGGAATATTATTCGCTCTAAGAAAAATGTACACAGCCCTGGAGGGCTGGGACATTAAATCGTAGAACAACTTCAGGGTCTGCATTCCTAGGTATAATCTTTCCAGTCTTAATATGGATCGAAATCGAACCAGAAAAATTCGGTCACAAGATTGGTCATGTGAACTTCCTTATGCATGTATAGAGTGACACAGCTCAATGATATTGGGATGAAAGATGCATGTATTTAATCTTACCGAAAGCACGCAGGACGAGTCTGTAGAAACCAAATAAAAAGTAAGAGGAGAGAAGGTTCAATTTGATCGCAAAATTTTGAAATAATTTTATCGACTTCCTTACCCAAATTAAATGAAATCTAATTTTCCAAAACTAAATGCCACAATGCTCACCCGAATCACATAAACTCCCTTATAGTAGCCCTTAACTTGAAGTATACAATTTAATTTTTAGCAAATTTCCATTTTATATCTCAACGCTGGACTTTATTATTGTAACCTCGCTTGGACAACTTTGATTCATCATTTATTCTTTGCAACCATGCACTTTAACTATATTTGTGTCATATGGTCACCGATTTTTATGAAATTTTCCCCAATATTACAGAAATATTTACCGATTGAACTTTGGTTGCTATGTGTTCTGGTTATATAACCATTTCCAGGTAAGTTTGGACTTTCAGTAAGGCGTGGCATTCTCGGCGCTACACGTAATGAGAGTCTGTCAAATGGACCCCCCCCCCCCCCCCCTGTTGCTACGTCCCTGTAGAAAGCCCCCGAGAAGCTCCTGAATTTTCATGTATTCTAAGAGTAAAATCAGGCACAATAATAGTGTATATTTTTCATTTATTTTTGTTAAAAGTGACATATAGGACCGGGTGTTTGAATGTTTCTCCTTGTAATATAACACATGCCACTATAATAAACGATTTACTTACTTACTAATAGTGGTATTGGCTAGTTATGTACCCAAGTGCGGCATTATTAATACTAGTCATATCATACTTTGAATGGTGGGGGCCCAGGGGGCGAATTATTAAGCCCCTGGAATTTAAGCTCTTGGGTTTTCCTATATCTAAAAGAGTGACACCAGGCACAATAATAGTGGTATTGGTTAGTTATGTACCAAAAATATGCCATTATTAATATTACTCATATCATAATTTGAAAATTTTAAGGGGGCATGCCCCCCTTTAAATTCGCCAGTGCTCCTTATAACTCCCACGAAAAAAAAAATATCGGAGCTGTTAAACAAATCAAACCTGAGTCTGACCGACATACATGATAAACAATATTCAATATAATCAGTAACTTTAAATGTTAGTGACCTTGACTTTGACATACCTGGTTTTGTATCAACACTTCAGTTAATAGCAAGGATGCTCGATACAGTCTGGATAACGGAGACCGCATTTTAAGCGACATTGATAAGAGTCCTCAAGGTTGAAGTGCACGGAAATTAACAAGCAGACATTATCTGAAGTTACACAACGATCGACCTCTCCCCACACCCCCCTCAAGGTTTATATCCCATCGGGTCGTTACTTTTGACTGGTTGGAGTTATGGCTTTCATATTTCACATCATTTGTGAATCCTTCTGACAAGCCCTTTCTTTTGGTTATGACATACTAGTACTTGGCCTTGACCCACGTTTCCACCAATTTATCAAATGTAAATAACGACTAGAAACTGAAACATTTAGTGCTACGGCTTTCGCACTTCACATGTGTATTCATTGCTGCAAGACCTTTTCATGGAAATAAGTATTTTTGACCCTAGCATCTGAGTTTGGGCCACTTCAAAAAAAAAATATTAACCTTGGGCATAACTTTCAAACGGCCTTCATATTTCACAGGTGCATTTCTTGTGACAAGGACTTTCTTTAGACACCAATTACATTTATTTTGAACTTGGATTTTGGCTTAAATTTGAAAAACGTAAACCTTGGACAATGGTCATATTTTTAACACTCGATGTATTTTTCGTGACAAGGCCATCTTCTGGGTACATTTAATTTAAACCTTGACCACATGCTTTCATATTTCACAGGTATATTCATTAAGAAAGTCCTTTCTTTAGTAATATCATTTTTTATCTCTTGATCTTGGAGTTTGATTTCCATTTGAGAAACTTAACCCTCCGCCAAAAGCTGTCACACGGGGACATCAGTGTTTCACAAACAATTCTTGTCTTTCAGTTTATTCCTTAATTTTTACCAAATACATGTGTAAAAATTAATTCTAAAAATATATCAGTTCTGTCTCATCTCCAAAATAGGAATTTTTTTAACACATCCCCTTTCAAAAAGACATTTTCCAGCTTTTCCGAATATAATTAAGGTGCTTTGAAAAAAGCGTATATAGAATAGAATAGAGTAGAATAGAATAGAATAGAATTTATTACCAATCAGGGCCCATTAGGCATAAACAAATAACTTTGGAATCAAAACTCTAACATGTTAATCTTCATGTATTTCAAGCTACTAAGAACAATGTCGGACAGTTACCATATATAAATTACTTCACTTCATCTACTTTGCCATACTACATGAACATGTATATTAGACAGAAAATTATTCAAATGTACAGTTTGTATCTATTGAATCAAAATATGTCTGTTATATTATATTGACAAACCATAATTGAGAAAGTTTTATTAAAAATTGGATTTTATGTTGATTATCCTTGTACCATTTGGGTTTCTGCTCTAATACCATTAAGGAATGGATAGAAAATAACTTATACATGTATCTTAGAGTCATTAACTTACATGCACTAGTGGAAATATATAGCATATTAAAATCCATTTTATTATTTAAACCTCTTTTTAACCAAAAAAAAAAAAGCCAAACTATGCTTAATGGTCATATTTTTGTACTTGCTGGCAGTAAATCATTTCTTTTCTCACCTTTACTTGTCTGCTCTTCATCTATAGAGATACCATTCTGCTTCAGATAGTCCTGAATAAAAAAAATGGTTCTATTACAGGTACGTGCTTATGCAGGATTTTATTTAATAAGAGAACAGGTAAAATGCACTTGTATCTGTAACATTTCAGTACCTACACAAGAATTTTGAACATGAATGTATTTGCTTGTACCTCCATTCTTTGCATTTTACGTGCGAGTTTATCACTAGGCTTGATCTCAGCAGCGAGTCTGTACAGACGTAACGCTTCCTTCACATGTCCATTTTCAGTGAGGTCCTTAGCTTGAGATACCAGTTGAGTATACTGGTTCTCTGCTTCTTTATCTGCGGAGGTTCTCTCCCCTTTGGTAGAGCATGAATCACCAGTCTCCATGTCTTCATCCTTTTCCACCGTCTCCTTTGTAATCTTTTGTTCTGTTTAAGATAGTGAGATATACATTATATATAGCAACAATGCCTTTTAATGCCTTTTATGAAAGTTTACTGCACAGTTTGATTTTGAACTTATTTCTCAGGTTTTAGGGGGGAAAACTTTACAAGTATACTGTTATATCACACCTTAAGCCTTTTCAAAACCTCAAATATTTCATTTCTCTAGTAGAAAAAAAAAACTTACCTGAAGAATCACTTGCAGCTGTATTCTGCCTTAAATAATCCTAAAAGAATTGATTTTATATATACAAATACATGTATAAAGAAAGAGAATCAAAATTCTATTACAAATTGAATCTGATATGACATTAACACTGTATCAATGAAATCTTTTTCTTCATCAATACAAATTCAACATTTACCTCCATTCTTTCCATTTTTCTATTAAGTTTGTCACTGGGACGTATCCTTGCTGCTTCTCTGTACAAGTCTAGTGCCTCCTTTACTTGACCGTTAGAGGTTAAATCCTTTGCTTCTGACACTAGTTGGGTATAGTTTGATTCCTCTTCTTCCTCTAGCTTTGTGCATTCGTCTGATGTTTTCCTCACTTTGGGCGTTGATGATACTGATGTTGGAATTTGTTTTTCCTCTGAATTTGTCATTTCACTGGGTTTTTCTAATAAACATACAGAGAGAGAGAAAAAATGTTATGCAGGGAGAGAAAGTCAGGGAAAAAACACAATCTTTTGAGAAAAATGGTGTTGACTTGCATATTAGTACATGGAATCATTTTTTTTTTTCTAAAATGTTCTGAAAATGGTGGCAATATTTACATACCTAAGTCATCTGGAAGTTCTGTTAAGTTGTTTTGCTGGATATACAACTGAAAGAAAAATAAATAATTAAAATCTAGAATTAGGCTTTAAGATTTAAATTAGAATTAAAAGGGCTGTGCTATCATTGTAGTAGTGTTACTGTATTACCTCCATACGCTGCATTTTGCGCTGCAGTTTATCACTATAGGCAATCCTCAGGGCCTTTCTGTTCAAATACAGAGCCTCGGGAATTTTTTTCTCTTCCACTTTTTGGCCCGCCTCTGATATCAGCATGGCATACTGGACCTGATCTTCCTCCGATAGGTTCTGCATCGCGGGGACCGAGGGGGAGGAGCCCCCTGTAATGACCTTGCCCCCCTGAGAGGGTGACCCCCCTGTGACAGAGGAGCTGGATGAGGTCCTTTCACTCCGTATACTTTTGACGGATGGAGTCTTGATTTCTAAAACAAAAGTATATCATGTGGAGAGCAACTTTTCTAGAAAATGTGTTTAAAAAGAACAAAGAACTAAAGAATATACATGGAAACTGATAATTGTGCAAAATCATTCTCATAAAATTGAAATAAAAAGCTCTAATCAGTAAAACTCTGATTCTGTTTAACAAAATTTAAATTTAAAACTGTTTATATAAAAATTCTTACTTTTTGTTAAAAGTTGCATTTTAGATACATGTAGCATTAAGAGATTATCATACCATTTTTTTCATCACCTTTTGTCACCTCAGTGGAATTGTCTTCAATGTATGCCTGTGAATTTGTGAAATCAGATTAGAGAATCAAATTACATCTCTTACTATGCTAGAAAAACATCTATCAAACTGCAGAAAATGCTGAAAGCATTTTTGAACTCATAATCACAATCACTCAGAATTTTTTTCTTCTCATGCAAATTTAACAGAGACATATTACCTGCATACGCTGAATTTTGCGCTGTAATTTGTCTGAGGGACATAGTCTATAAGCTGTCTGGTTCAGTTGGAGGGCCTCCTGAACCTTACCCTGCGACACCAACTCTTTTGACTGGAGAATCAACCTGGTGTACTTCTCCTGAATACATTGAGCAAGTGTACCTGAAAGATGGAAAATAGTAAAGTGTTTATGTTCAGGTAACTGTATATTGATCTAGGCCTGAATTTTTTATAATGCAAATAAATGAAATAATGCATATATTGAATTCTTATCATTTTTCTAAGGCTTGATCTTATTTTTCCAATCAAGATTAGGGCTGCCACGAATCGGAAAATTTTCGAATCGATTTGGTTTAAACAAAAACCTCCATTTGCGAATAATAACCTACATTTAAAAATCTTTAATCCTGAACATAACTAATGAATGGTTGGTGCAAGGATTTTATATCTCACAGTATTCATTGCAAAAAGATGTTTCTTAGATTATCAATGATTTCTGTCTCTTGACCTTGGAGTTTGAATTGCAAATCAGAAACTTTAGCCTTCTACATAAGCTGCCATAAGGGTGCAACCTTGTGTCACAAACACCATCTTTTTTTAAGCAATAGGCCATATATGCCGTATTGTGAAATTCACATCCTGAGGATCAAGATAGCAGCCTAGATAGTCATGAACTGAAAATAAGCCCTTCTTATGAATTTATTGTACTGGGTAATAGCCTTGCTAATGACCCAACAATATCATATAAAAGAACATAAATGAACAAGAAACAGATATGAAAATATCAGCTTACAATAGTTTTGGATCATTAACATGTACTAATGTACATATTTCAAACATCAAATCTTGTGTTCACTAGTACTGGCATATCTTGAATACTAAGTACATTCTTGTAATTAAAGCATTAAAATTTTGACAGTTTATCACAGTTTCTAGGTACAGAGTACAATCCCTATGAACTATAACTTGGCAAAAGAAGGAGCCAGGACTGTCTTGTACATATCTCTTAGTCTGTAAACAATCTTGTGTGCTTCTTCAAACTCTGGATTAAGTGTGTTCTTCACGCGATCTGACCACGCCTTAACGTTGGGGTTGGACTCGTATAGCTGTTCCTCGTGGACTGCGTTAAGCTGCATCAGCTCGCAGATACAGAGCAGATCCGCCACGGAAACCTCTGTCCCACACAGATAGGGCTTATCTTTCAGGAAACTTTTGTCTAGATGATCCACGACATAAGACACTCTCTTCTTCATTGCGTTTACTTGTTCCCAGTCAACTGGTTTCTTTGTTTCTCTGGGGATTATTACCTGAAAGATTACCATCAACAATTTTCAATCTGTATTTAGAACATTGTGAGGTAGCACTCGGGTATTAAATATCTGCTATACATGTATTTACTAAAAATGCACAAAACTAAAATTTTCTTTCTTTGCATTTTAGTACCCCAAACACTGATGCCATATAGCAATACATGTATATAATATGCATGCTTCTTTTGGTTGAAGTCATAAGGTACTTGGAAGGCCTACTTTTAGCCACCCACATCTCAAATACAAGCGACAAATAATTCAGCACACCCAAAATGTCCATGAATGTGGTAAAATCAGAAAAACCCACATATTTACTTCATATAGTTTATCTGATGAACAAATCAGTTTCTGAGTATTGTGGAAATGCCTGAATCATAGATCAAAGAAATATTTTGCCTTGGCTATGTTTTGACTTGAACCTCAAATGAAATGCAGTAAGAATCTTGTAAATTATTGAATGAAAAAGTAGACTTACTAGATGTCTGAATACCATTGCACAATTCATCCTGGTGTTGGCATGCTGCCAGTTGAGGT
Source organism: Saccostrea glomerata (assembly GCA_003671525.1). Taxonomy (NCBI): domain Eukaryota; kingdom Metazoa; phylum Mollusca; class Bivalvia; order Ostreida; family Ostreidae; genus Saccostrea; species Saccostrea glomerata. Next base: position 82,999 of record PRKT01000516.1, on the reverse strand, counting down.
ATTCATTAACTTTGGCCTGAGCCTTGAGGTCTTTTCTGGGGTACCAGTGCTCTGGGAGGTCATACCTACTACACAGGTATTGGAGAATCGCCACACTGAAACACAAACAGGTGCTACCTTTAATGTTGAATATTATGCATCAGCATTATTTAATTTTCATATTACCTTGAATTTAGACGGACCTCTCTGTCAGGATAAATCCGTTGTCATCAATAACTGGCACCAGCTGGAAAGGATTTATTTTCTTGTAAGCCTCTTGTTTGTGCACTCCTGTAAAGAAATAATTTAAAATGAGTTACACTCAATGTAGTTTTCACTGGGTTTTCAGTTCTAGATTTATTTGGGGAAAAAAATACTTAAAGGTGTTTAGTTCTTCCTAGAGTTCTGATAAGAAAAATTCTAACAAATGCACAAGCCTGGGTAAAAGTTAGATAGAATTATCTAACTGTATCTTAGGACAAGCCTTTGCCACTGGGCCTGTAATACATGTAACATTTTAATGATAGAACATTCATTCTATTTAGCCAAGTTTGTTTTGACAAGTTTTGAAAATAACTTATTAAATAGGATCTCCAGTCGAAGAAATATAATAAGCTCACTGTGGAAGCAGTACCCCTTTAAACCTCAACATAATAATTTTAACAAGTTATTCTATAAATCTTATTGCATGGAAACTATAATTCTCACCGTGAAATATATAAATTAAAGTACTCTCAGACTCAGAGGGTTAAATACTAGTACTCTGTCCAACAATGGCAAGTCTGATAAATGTACATAGTACAACTCTCTATATACAAATAGACTTATGCAGAGTACTGCACTGCATCTAAACTTTTGTTTTAAACAAAGTTTTTAAAAAAAAGAAGGAAAACTAAATTGCAAAGGGATACGATTATTTTTCATGGGTCAAAAAGTGTGATGATCATAATGTTCAGTCACATTCAAATTCCAAGCTTAATTTTTGTCATCTCATTAAGAACGTTACACCATATTACCATTTCGTAGTGCAAGTGCCTTGTCTTCGAATGGAATTTTGTTCTTTTTCACAAACATATATAGCGCCCGCGAGGGCTGTGACATGAGATCATAGTACAGCTTCAGTTTTGACATTTTCCCACAAAGTGAAAGTACAAGTGGAACATGTGACCTTGAGGAAGAGTCAAGAGGAGTTACGGATAGTATAAAAAATTTATGAAATAAAGTTTTGAAAAAGGTAAATCGTATCTTTTTTTTTATTTTGCATTGATTAATCATTTCTTTATCATATGAAGTTTTATATCAGATGACTAAAATAGACCTGGAAAGAACTTCCCAATAACCAATTCTAAGAACGACTTATCTATTCATTTTCTACGAAAATGGCGGAATTTTTAACCGAGGGAAGAAGTTGTCAATGAAAAAGTAAGACATTGCGTTGTCAATGGACACTTTTTCAATAAATAATTTATGTATATGTAGTCACAATAGGTACTTAACTTGTTGAAAGTATTTAGGGATTGTGATTTTAGACTGATTCACTTTAAAAATCAAAAGTGTATGTTCATAAGTGACAGTCATAACGATCATGACATCATGATGATGATCATGGGTTACATATCGTTGATGACTGTTGGGCAGACCACAAAATGATAGTTTAAACCCTGTGTAGTAGTAAGTTACCTTTTTTGATGTCGGTACCATTAAGGAGAGAGAAACTATTTAGATGGATTTTTTGCATTCTGCTTGTTCTGTAGAAGGCAAATAATTTGAAATGAAAAACATTGCTTAAACAACTGTTGTGAATCTTGTTACTGTTCATTTTTATCATTTCAGATTCTGGCAAAATGGACGATGAAGCTTGTCAGGGACTGCACAATTTATCCATAAGTGAAGAGAGTATGTACCATGTGTATGAATATTGAATAATTCATTCCTTGGTTTTACTGACTCAGATATAGGCCAGAATCCAATGAATAAACCAATTTGTTCAGCATGAGATTTTGTTTTCATAAGTATCATTTTTGGCATGGATCTTGATTAGGGCTGCCACGATTAACAGAATTATCGGTTAACCGCGATTCACAATCTTTCGGTTCGATTCGGTACGTTTTTCTGGGATTTCGATTCGATTCACCAAGCAGGAGACCGTCCGGTAACAGCCAATCAGGTGCTCTGTCTGTAGATCAGCAGAGGAAATATAACGACCTCGTAGTGAAGGCCAAGAAACTTGCGACAGACGGAAAGATCAGGGGGGCCCTAGAATATAACAAGAAAGCTCTGGCCATCTGTTTCAGTGACAAGCTTGAAAAAAGAATACAGAAAATGGAGGTAACCCCCAAAAATGTGATTCAGTTTCAATAATTAAAAAAATGTTTTGAAATAAGATATTTTAGAATTTTTCTACGGAAAGGTCTAACTTTTCAATCCTCTGGAATCTAACTACTCTATACATGGTTATTTTGACCCCATGTTATTTTTGCCCTTTCACAATTGGAAAATATTCTGCCCCATTTTAAAATTTGCCCAGTTAGAATTCTTTTTCAGAAATCATACTGTGTTTTTAAATTTGCCCCGTTTTATATTCGCCCTTATGTGTGTAGGGAGCATGGGGCAAAAATAAGACAGGGGTGAAAATTTCCCTGTATTATTATTATTATTCCATTGGCAAAGATTCTGTACATGTTAATGATACACAGACCTTTTCCCTTTCATATTCATTTATAATTACCGTAAGCATGTAGGCTTTGAGGTAATACTTTGGGGAAAAAATAAAATTCTTGATTTTTTTCCCCCAGTCCTATCTTGCCAGTAATGAGGATGAGGAGGAGGAAGAAATGAGTGAGAGCGGGGGGATGGTCCACATGGGGAATAACTTCTACCTGTACAAAGACCTGGTAAAGAACCTGTACGCTCACCAGAAACAGGGGGTCATGTGGATGTGGGGGCTCCATCAGAAGCGTAAGGGAGGGATCCTGGGAGATGATATGGGGTAAGTCAATAGGTACATGTTTGTATAGGCAAATCAGGTGTTTAGAGTTTTGTGCTTCAGAAAAAGTGTCTGTTCATGTTACAATGATTTTTTTTTTTCAATCAAAAGGAATGTAATTGCAATAATGTTATTTTCTTCCACTATATACTAAATCCATACAAGAGAAAAGGGTGTAATACTTGTTAATCATTTGATATTTAAAAAGTTGAATATATTTAAAATTTTGCATTACTCCAGAATAATTTTTCATAAAATGTGTGACATTGTAGGTTGGGTAAGACCATTCAGGTGATAGCCTTCCTGTCTGGTCTGTTTGATATGCAGAAAGTCCACTCGGTAATGATTGTTATGCCCGTGTCTGTAATAGGAAACTGGGACAAAGAACTGAAAAAATGGTAAATATTAAAGAGTGTTTTAATAATTGTTTAAAGACATTTTTGAATTAATTCATAAATGCATAATTTCATTTTAATGGTCATCTTTATCATATTAGAATATCATTATTATAGACACTGTATTTGAATAACCTCAATCTTGGAATTTTTATCTACGTATACATCTCCTTTCCAATCCAGGGCTCCAGGTATTAAGGTGGAAGCATATCATGGATCAAAGAAAGAAAAAGAGCGATCTTTAGCTAAGATCAGAAGAAAAGGGGGGATTTTATTGACTTCTTATGGATTGATCGTCACTAGCTGGGAGGTGATGAGCCAGCAGGATGGAAGACCTTTCAAATGGGTAAAACCTCAATATCAAATGGGTAACACGGTCAATATCAAATGGGTAACACGGTCAATATCAAATGGGTAACAAGGTCAATATCAAATGGGTAACACGGTCAATATCAAATGGGTAAAACCTCAATATCAAATGGGTAAAACCTCATATCAAATTGGTAAAACGGTCAATATCAAATGGGTAAAACATCAATATCAAATGGGCAAAACCTTAAGAGTAAATCATAATATCAAATACATGTAGGTAAAACCTGAATATCAAAATGAGATGGATGGTCAGATATGCAAATAAACCATGTATATGTATATTTTTATCATGGTCTAGTTGAAAGGATAATGCAATGATATTAGACATTGAGAAAGTCACTTTGATTAGTATATTATACATTTATTGCATGAAAAAAAAAAAACAAACAGAAACCTATAGGCTATAGCAGGCCTGTATTACAAAAGAACTTTGGACTTGAACTAAAAAAAGCTGATTGTAAAATCTTACAAGACTTTTGTTTCTGTTAAAATTTGCATAAAATATCTTTCAAAATTCTTTTCAAAAAAGATTAAAACTATTTTCAAAGTAAAGAAAAAATGAAAGTTTTGTGCATAATATTTAGATTTGCATCATATTTATTTTTTTTTCTTTTTAAATGAGACCATTGTTTGGATACATCCCAAAAGTGAACATTCATTTCAAGTTGCATAAAGTGCAAATGCTTGAAAAAGTACATAAATTTTATTATACATAATTAAAAAACAATTCTTTAAAAAAAGTATTTTAAATTTAGATGGGTGGTTGTATTAAAAGCATTTTTAATTTGATGGGTGGTGGGGGAGAAAGCAATTAAAAATGTATGGGTGGTGGGGTAAAAATAAAAGTGCCTTCCAACCCCCCCATACATTTTTTTCTGGAATAGCCCTGATTAAAACAATCATAGCTTTGATTATTCAACCATAACTTAATTTTGTGGACAGCAGTGAAGTAATCATTATAAAAAATCTGTGGATACTGATAATCCTAAAGTCACTCCTACACATGATACCCAGACCTACCCTGAGGTTGTTCTGTATGGGGGTACCGGTCAGGAGAATCCTGTGACTGGCTGGGATCTGATGGACTCCCTTAGTTGTCTTTGTAGGATTTTTTATCTTGTGACCTTCATCAAGGATAAGGTAATCCTGCAAAATAATATACTCATTCAATAAACCAAATCATATCTTAAACTAGTCATCATGTTCAGCAAAAAGAAAATGTTCAAACCTCAGATATCAAGCCCTCACTAATTACATGCACAACCAACCCATATGCACAGTGTATATATAAATGTTAAAAGTTGTTAATAACAACAATTATTATACCTCATCATAAATATTCTAAACAACGCGTTATCTGATTGGTTCTAAGTTTTCACGTGATCGGGCCGTAAAACTTCATATTTCTCGGCTGTCGGCACGTTTTTCATCATATTCCACCTCTTCGGAACACCTAGTGTATTATAGTTCTCATTCGTTGAACGAAAACTCCCGACTCACCAAAAGGTTTTATAGTTACTTGACTTTAAAAATGAAAGTGAATTTGAGAGCGGTGCCGAATTTGAAATTTATGTTTATTTCAAAGATTTTTCTTGTTTCGGTATAATAAACAATTCATTGCATGAATATTCGGGAAACGTGAAGACTTATTCAGCCAAGAAATACCATATTACCAGGCAAAGCCCTCAGGGAATATGATTTTTCTTGGCTGAATAAGTCTTCATATTTTCCTCACTATCATGATGGTTTGTCAATATAATATAACAGACATATTTTGATTCAATAGATACAAACTGTACATTTGAATAATTTTCTGTCTAATATACATGTTCATGTAGTATGGCAAAGTAGATGAAGTGAAGTAATTTATATATGGTAACTGTCCGACATTGTTCTTAGTAGCTTGAAATACATGAAGATTAACATGTTAGAGTTTTGATTCCAAAGTTATTTCAGAAGAAGAATATATTGCACACCTAGCTTGTGTACCAGCTGTGATATTCATTATATACATGTAAGTTTTAGCAGCTGAGACTGAAGAAAAGATGTCGACAGAAATGGAGTGTGAGGAACAAGGTCAGTCTGCAGAGAATGTTCCCCCGACCTCGACAGACAGGGAGGTTAACACTCTAAGTGAGGAGGACCAGGTACGATTTGCTTCACTGGTGTCTAAAGCCAAGGAGGATACACGCCAGGGGAGGGCAGCGGGAGCATTACAGTCCTATAAACAGGCAGCAGAGATCTACCCCAGTAAAAAGCTACTGGCCAAAATACAGAAGCTAGAGGTAACAGGTCAAATAATGTACCAAAAAACACAAAAGTTAGGAAAAATTTAATAGGTGAAATAATGTACTAATTACCACAAAAGATAAGAACATTTTCATATGCTTGTACCTCATACATTACTGTTGTTTATCAACATATGTTGTATTTTGTGATTTTCAGTAAATAATGTGTATTTGTAATTGAAATACAACTGTTCTTCAGTGTTTTAGCTTTTTTTCACTTCAGGCTTTTCTGAAAGAATCACAGAAGCCGAATGTGGACAGTAATGTGAATGGTGTCAACTCTCCAAGTAAAGTTTGATATTACTCACTTTTACATGTAATTCAGTTTTGTCTGAATGTTAACTTTGAATGATATATTTATAAACATACTCAGTGTGCTTCATAAATTTCGGTATTGATAACATCAGGTGTCTGAATACATCATTTAGTAAATTATCTGTTCATCATTTGAGCGTGACAATTGTAGGGTTACTGACAGAGAGCACACCAAGCAGGAGACCGTCCGGTAACAGCCAATCAGGTGCTCTGTCTGTAGATCAGCAGAGGAAATATAACGACCTCGTAGTGAAGGCCAAGAAACTTGATTTAGGATTATCAGTATCCACAGATTTTTTATAATGATTACTTCACTGCTGTCCACAAAATTAAGTTATGGTTGAATAATCAAAGCTATGATTGTTTTAATCACTGGATCAGATGCTGTAGATTTTATTGTTAGGAGTTACAAAGTACAAAACATATTTGTTTTATTCTTTCTCTCTGAATCTTTAGGAGATGTGGTCCTTGTTTGATTTTGTACATCAAGGGACATTACTGGGGACAGCAAGGACCTTCAAGATGGAGTTTGACACCCCAATAACCAGGGTATGTACATTGCAGAGCTTGTTTTTCCCCTTCCAACTTTAAAACAGATCATAAATTTGATTCATGTTTATTGAGTGAATGAACATGTGAAATAATTTAGAAATGTGATGATGTAAGGAAGCTTTCCTTTGATTGTAGGCCAGGGAGAGAGACGCCACTGCTAATGAGAGAAAACTAGGAATGGAGATGGCTGAGAGCCTAAAACAGATTATCTCCCCTTACTTCTTACGGCGAACAAAGGCCGAGGTGATCGACAAGGAAGAGAAAGGCGAACTAGACGTGTGGTCTTCTACCAAGAGTCTGAAGTAAGTTTTCAAATCCTCCACAAAGTGTATGGTTTCTATTTCAAAAACTGGAAGAATTCAAAATATGGATTGCTTATCTGTCATTGTGTTAACTTAATTAAGAATCTTTATTTTAGCTATGGCAAAGACTTAAAGTACGTAATCATGTTCACTTTTACATGTTCATCTTGTCCCTGTTGACTTGTTAAATTTTATAAGCTTGTGTTGAAGATTAGTATTTTTCTGGGCTAGAGACCAGAGAAATGGCAATACATGTCAGGGGGAGCTATTCTTTCTATTGAGGACATCTATAGCATCATTTTGCTGTTGTGTTTTTATAGTATTTTTTAAAGTAAATTATGCTTTGTATCATCTTTTTTTCTGTTGATTTTTCAGTTGGCAAAGCTGTATAAGCTTTCAATATGTTACAGATTTATATATTGTAATTTTAAGAAGCTTAATCTCTGAGTGATACAAATAGTACAACTAAGTAAAATGTACATATGAATAAAAGTTTATGACATACATTTAATGTATAATTTTAGCACCATAAGAAAAAGCATGCTTATCATGAATCTAAGTTTCCGTTCATTTTCTTTACAACCGTTGCACATGCTGAGATGAAATTTAGTATACAGATTTATCAGATGAATATCTAGGTCAAGTTCTGTTTTGGATACAATCGTGCCATTTTTGGCAGAGTTTTGTCCCTTGGACTTGGAAAAATTCCAATTTCGGGGTGGGGGGCATAAGTGTTTTACAAACATCTCTTGTTATTGATTCATTGCTGAAAGTCTGAAGCTAAGTTGAGATTACAAAAAAAAGTACGAGATGGACTAACACCTATAATATCAAATGTTCTGGAAACGATATTTTCTGTGTATAGCACACATTACATACTGAACTTTTCTTGTCCAATCTTCCGAGGCTGCTTAAAAGTGAAAATGTTTTACCCCTAACCAACGACTTATTAGTTCTAAAGTTTGCTTGTAATATCAACATCATCTCTATGCTTGTACATGCCGCCATTTTCCTCCAAGGACAGGTACTTTCAATTTAAGTTTTGGATAGGTTGTTCGTGTATCGTTTCGTACCGATATTTGAATGCTTGTATCGTAAACCATATCTTGGAGGAAAATAACGGTAACCCCTATTCTTGATAGGTTTTAAATTCTCTTGACGTTATGTAATTAAAAATGTAAACTTTACATAATAAATCTCTTTTCCCGATCTAGCTAAATTTTGTAAAGAATTCTATTACACCTTATGACCTTCATCCCCCAAAAAATTGTTGAATCAAAAATTTTGTTTAAAAAACTTTAATTATACATGATAAAATAAAACACTTATCACAAAGTAGTGAATAATAATCAATGCTTGTACACACAATTTCAGCTACTGATGACAAAGAAGTCTCCCTTGGTGGCTCTGACTGTGTTGAAGAAGATCTGTGACCACCCTCGTCTCTTGTCACGGAGAGCATGTGCTCAGCTTGGTTTGGATGGAGAGCATGCGTAAGCACTGATCGCAAGGATTTATAGGATAAATGCATACAATGATAGAATAGTACATGCCATATTCTTATTGCTCTGAATATTGATTTAGAATCTATGTGTATGTGTAATACTTTATTGAAATATAACTGTATATGATTCACATGAACATTTTATATTGTCTGTGTGTTTGTAGGTTAGATGACTCAGCCCTGGAGTCAGAGGAAGGCCACCAGTGCGCAGCCAATCAAATCAAGAATATGCCGGACAACGTCCTAATCCAGGAGTCGGGGAAGCTGATCGTCATTATGGATTTACTGGACCAGATGAAGAGGGAGGGACATCGATGTTTGGTCTTCTCTCAGTCCAGAAAGATGCTGGACATCATCCAACAGCTCATCTCCAACAGGGTAAGGTCAAGGTCACATTACTATTAGGCTGGTCCAAGTGTCAGAGTAATATTCTTCATAAATGCGTGTCATACTTTCACTTTCTTTAGTAGAATTTCGCTTAAGGTGATTAGGTGAAAGCATGTTATAATATGTTTTCTTATTTCTTTATTTGTAAAATAGGATTCAGTGGTATAAAGGAGTCATTTTTTATGAATCACAAAATTTAATCTACTGAAATAAACAATCTACTGAGATATCAGTACTGTTTAACAAAATATGAATATAGTGAAGCGATTTAGATTGTATCTAGTAAATAGCTGTTATATCCATGTATTTATGTTGATGATAAGAGATTAATGAAAATATATAGTAAAAAAAAATTGATTCACAATCTAAGTTATTAATTCTCATCGAACATGTGTATTTAATTACAAGTTTTAATTGTATCAGGGACACAAGGTCATGCGACTGGATGGCACCATAACTCAGCTGAGCGAGAGAGACAGAAGAATCGCCACATTCCAGGAGGACATGAGCTACTCCGTGTTCCTTCTCACAACACAGGTTATCTCATACTGGGGTTTGACTTCATTCATGTTAATTAGATTGAAATGGACATGTTCTTATCATCCAAATGTAACCCTGAGATCATATGTCCAGTTGTTAAAAGCAATCAAATCTTTTATTTATCATGTCCGTTAATTGTAATCAGAAGCAGTTGAAGTTAGAAATGCATTCAAACATTGTTTTCTACTCAGCAGAGTTTTATTTTAAAATGAATTTGAATTCTAAAGTTTTCATTTTTTTAAAATCTACATTATGTTTTAATTACTATAGGTGGGAGGTGTAGGTCTGACCTTGACAGCTGCAGATCGAGTCATCATATGTAAGTAAAAGACGGAACTGAATAGAGTTTTGGTCTGATTTCAATGGTTCCATAAAATTTGGCCGGTTTAGACAGAATCCGGAGTGCAGGAAAAATGCAGGAAAATATTACTTTTAAAAATTAGATGTTTATTTATAAGTACTTCATACACATAATATAAAATATAATTAAATTATGAAATCAATCAACATTTTGGAGTCTAGAAATTATTAAATAGTCTCTCATGACATAGTAAATTCAAGCCCGATGTGCTCAGGTGAGCGCTGTGGCCCCTGGGCCTCTTGTTTCTAATGAATTTGTTATAGAAGTGCATGGGACTAAAATTTATAGACGGAATGGGCAAAAATCCGGAGTACTCAGAGTCCGGATTAGACAAATTTTACTTTATACATCTTTATTATAAGTTCACAACGATAGATCTAAAGTCTCATCAGAGTCTTTTGGTTCAATGTAAAAATTCTTCAAAAAGAATTGAAAATTGCTGTCTCATATCCCATTCTTTAATTTCTTGTCAGGGCCCTTTTAAAGATTACGGTATACAGATACATTGATAAATGAATCTTTTATTTCTTCTTTTGTCAATTTGTAAAGAAAAATGTTGCCCATACAAGTACATGTATGCCAGTTTATCCAGCAGTTTACATGCACTGGGACAGTATGTATTGTATTTTAGATGATCCCAGCTGGAATCCCGCCACTGATGCTCAGGCAGTAGACAGGGTCTTCAGAATCGGTCAGGATAAAAATGTCGTCATCTACCGCCTCATTACGTGTGGCACAGTGGAGGAGAAAATCTATCGCAGACAGATATTTAAAGACTCTATCACCCGTCAGACAACCGGGAACTCCAAAAATCCCTACAGGTAAATATGAAGCATACCTCTAAGTACATTGTAAAAGCCAGGCGGGTAAATAAAGACTGACAATACCTACAAATGTATGTATCTTTTATTGCTTGTTCACTTCAATATTTTTTACCCTGAAACCCTGACACTGTAACCTTCACCATATTATTTTATTTAATTTGCATGTAGCTCAGTTTTAAATAACTTATGAAGATATTTTTATTAATACATGTATATACTGAAACTTATTAGTTAGAGCAGTTCAGCTGTGTCTAATCACATATCTATCAATATATTTTCCTGAGCCTTGATTACTAACGGGCTAGAGCTTTCTAGCTTTGTCATAGTTTATTTAACCTTAACCTTCCTTGTGACCTTGTCCTCACTTTTCCTCCTTAACCTTAACTTTGAACCTTTATGCAATTGGGGCACATTCCTTTTCGTATTGCAATACAAATGAACCCTGGGTGGAGCATTCGTGTCCTATGGACATATTTTCAGGTTTCCGATACAGCTAAATGTCTTCATAGAAAAATAAATAATTGTTGAGAAAAACTTTGAAATACTTAACAATTAATGAAAGTAAAATTTTGAATTTCGATTTAAAAAGATATGCTTGTACAAAATGAAATGGTACAAGCATATCACATTTATGTTCTTTGATTGCATCCTTTTCTGAAGTTCCAGAATAACTGCTCATTGAAAACAGTCACTATGTATTCCGTCCATATTTTACTCGCAGAGTATATTGATATATTCATGAATAGAATTTATTCTTGCAAAAAAAAATGTCCATTTTCTAGAGAATGAAATAGGATTTCATTTGTTTCTTATTTTGAAGAGAATTTGAATTAGACAATTAAATTCATAATTCAGAACATTACACACTGGGAATATTAACTGTATATTCCTTCAAATTTATGCAATTTGAATTTACCTCTCAAACTTCCACTAGATAACTCACTTATACCACCATCCTGTATTATTTTTGAGACATGCATGTTGTAATAAGATGGTGTTTCTTACCCAAAACTGGCCTCTTAATAAGAATATACTAGAATATGTATCCTTCACCAAAGCTGTAACTGTAAATATCCATAAAATTAAGGGGTTTTACAACAATTCTGAGCAGTTTGTTGCAGTTTAATTGTTGTTGAGGATTGAAATTAAGTGAGAATTATATTTGAATGATTTACAGCAAATAAGTCCATGACATTTCTCTTTTTGAAACAATTTTATGAAGTTAAGTACCAGGTAAGTTAGAATGTTTAAAGTGTAGCTTTCACATCGAATCCAAATTAAAGACCATAGTAGATTGAAATTAAGTGAGAATTATATTTGAATGATTTACAGCAAATAAGTCCATGACATTTCTCTTTTTGAAACAATTTTATGAAGTTAAGTACCAGGTAAGTTAGAATGTTTAAAGTGTAGCTTTCACATCGAATCCAAATTAAAGACCATAGTACCAGGTAAAAGTAAGGACATTATATTGTAGGGGCTAGTGTGTGAGTAAGAACTTTGCCACTAGAAATTGTTTATTTGGCTAGTAGTGATGTAACCTTTTCTGCGGATCTGTTAATCAGCATTTTATATTCTAGATGGTGTATAAGAAATCTTTAAAGGAGTATGTACAGTACATGTTGATTTTGTCCCATTGAGATCCCCAGCATCAGTAAGTGCTAGTACTTCTGATCAGACAAGCACATTAGTGATAGTGGGAATGGTGGAGGATCATAAATATTCAATTTATTTAAGGAAGGAAATGGGTTCCCTTTGGGGATGGAGGAGGAAAAAAGAGGGAGATGTATGAAAGAAAGTGGATTGTTTGGTTTTGTCTCCTCAGATATAAAAATTCAGTGCATTCCTATTTTCCCAGCATCTGTAAGTGCTAGTTCATTGTCTTCTCATACCAGCCCACTACAAATACAGGGAAAAAAGAAACACAAGTTTGCAATGTGCCATCATTTGGTGTTTGAAGGAGTGGATCTGGAGAAATTATTTTTGTAAAAATTATCATTGTAAGAAGTTGTAATGTAAAACATGGATCGCCTGGCATCATATTGGTGCAGATTCTGCCTTAGTACTTTCTACACACAACATTGTGCCAAGGGTCCACATCTTCTAAGAATATAAATATTTGTTCATTTAAAAGAAATAAGATCAGGGAGAAGGATAGAAGGAGTGGATATGCTGATATGGGGCTTGTCATAGATCTGGCATTAGTTTGGTGCACATTACTTGATGTGTGACACCAGACATAATGACAGAATATGGCACAGCCAACAGGAAAGAACAGTGTGCAGCTGTCAACAGATGGCGCTGTCCCTCTGGCATCTCATTGGTGCAGGTTCAAAGGTCATCCCTCACCAATCAGATAAGAGGGTCAGTTACATCTTGTTTCAAGTTGAATTAGAGAATTAGTGAAAAGTTTTAAAAAGTAAAAGTTGAATGGAAGTATCAAAGAAAGAAACAGAAATTTCAATATCCAACTAATAGCTGATTCTTTCTCCCTGAAAAAAATAATATGCACTATGAACATTTATGTGCTTATCAGACCATCTAATTAACATGTCTGGAAAAATTTAATTTTGATTTTGTATACTCATTACCGAAATTGAAGAAATGAAGTCATGCTATTTCTCACTAATGTACAGATTTTCTGTTCTGATATGCATTAGACCTTTTCCTTGAATGAAACAATTATTTATTGGAAGCTGTTAGTCAAAAATACGTTTGAGAGTTGACAATGCTTTATCAGTGCCCCAGCATTGGTAAGTGCTTGTCTCTTGTGTAATACATGCACTGCACCAATACCTAGGAACTAATGCATCAGCATGCACTGCATTAATTGACTTGAATCAGACATTCATTTGTTTGTTAATTTAATTGAATTTACTCAAAATCATGCAGTATTAAATTCATGAATTTGACATGCAGTGTTTAGTTTGAATTAAATCAGATTAAAGTAATATGCAATAGTATTTTACTTTTTGGACGTTGTAATTTTTTTTTTAACTTTGATAAATAACTTCAGATATAAATATTCAGTCTACATTGAAGAAAAAAGATTTAGTGTCATCAAAGAAAAGGCATTTCTTAACAGCTTTTTTAAGTATGCCAAAAAAGAATTTGTGGAATGTCATTGTTACTTCTAAGAAATTGTCAAGAAAACACCCTAAGGCTTTATTGCTGAATTTTCTCCCTTTGATCCTTTACAAAAGGGTTTACACAGGTGTTCATATCAAGCTTATCATTTACAAGAAAAGGTTATTTAGACATGCCTAGATAAAGGGGCTTGACTCCTTGGGGCCCCATGTAGGGCACCTTGCTATACACGCTGTCATGTTTGTGATAACATTCACAGCTTGTTCCCCCTCAAACACCTCTGTTTACACTGTGACATGTGTTTACTAAACAATGCTGGCAAATTTATGATGTAAACAACTGTCTGGAAAATAAAGTTTCAAATGGGATTTTAGTATCCAAATCAATAAAATTAGATATGAAGCTATGAAAAAGTAATGTTATAAAAATCAATATAAGCAATTTTGTAAAATAAAATGTTTCTGGAAATTTCTGAAAATGTTATTGAATTCCATAACAAAAAGAATTTTAAAGGTTTTGGAAAATACATAAAAATATTGATTACAACAATGAAAATAAAAGAGGACTTGGATAAATTAATTTTTTTTTTAAGAAAAATAAAAAGAGAGACAAGGATCCACCTTGTAGCACACCAAATAAAAATAGTTTTACAAATTAATATTCGATATACATGTAAAAGTTCGCTAGACTTATGAAATATAGTTCTTTTATAAGTGTTTGCACTTAAGATATGAATAATATTATAGAAAGTCAAATAATTGAAATTTAGTCAAATTTTATCAAAACTTAGAATAGAAAAGCCAATATTAATTGACCACTTTTACCTCTTTCTGACACTAAATACTTGTCCTTTTCCAAAAGTGGTTGAAACACAAATAAACCTGGGGACAGAAGAAATGATATCATCCAAACCCTGGATTTGCTCAAAACAAGTTCAAGCAAAATGGTTTTTGTTGAGCTTGTTAGAGCTTCTTTGTCCTCTTCTTAATTCTGAGTTATTTTCTTGTGCATTTCTAAATCAGTAAATCCTCCAAGCACCATAAAAAAGCTGGTTGATCACAAAAACAACTTAATTATCCCCCCTTTGTATTGGCTTGCCAGACAATGGTGTGATAATTGGACAGGTAGGCTGTTGCCATGGTTAGCTTGGGTCTGGCCAGACAAAGACCTGAAAAAGTGTCAGTTCCCATAATCCTAGTTTGTTTTGACCAGTCAGAGTAGCCTGGCTAAATTCCCCTCAAGCCATACTAATTGAATAGAGACAGACCATGTAATGTAATTAGATAAGGCACCCACAGGGGAAACAATCCATATTTATTTATAAGATATTAGTTTCTTTCAGTGGAAGTAAAAGAAATGATGTTTTAAAAAAAGGGTTTCATCATGGAATACAAACCCCCAAAAGTAACACTGGGAAAAGAAAATTTCACCAAAAATTGAAAGTGTCCACTAAATTTGCCAATTTTTCTGTCCATATAATAACAGGAAATATAATTTGAGTATTGTCATAACAAGTAAAGAAACCAGTAAATCACTTAACACAAAATATATAATGAATTTTTTATCCATGATTTCAGAAAGAGGATTTTATATAATAGATTATGTATGAAAGCCTACCCCTCATGTCTCTTCTCCTTGCTGTACCCCACTGAGAGAGAGAGCTAAGTGTTTTGTGATACATAGATAGATAAGGGCTTGTTTCCCAGCAAGATGATGTTGTTTTCTGTAGATTATTATTTTACAGGCATTCTGACACTTTTACACAACTACTAGCAATTTTCAGAATGTGTCAAACATTTGTTAATTTTAATTATAAGAGTCCAACTCAGAGACATTTAAAAAAAAAGTTTTTGAAATTTAAATGTTATTTAAAAGAACACAAATATCTGTCTTCCATCCTTATGAATTACCCAACTGTATGCATAATCCATTTTAAGATAATTGTAAGATGTGAAAAGCAGAATGAAAAACACCATACCATGCATAATAAATTAACCAAAAAAAAATTTTGTGTCAATACAATTGAAAATTTTTTCAAACTTTTTCTGCTAATAAAGAATATCCACTCATAGATTTGAATTTAGTAATAAACTGAAACTTAGAATCTATTTCATAATATTAGCTGTAATTGTGATTGAATTGGATAATGTGTTTGCTAGCCATTCTTTCTGGTTTCAGACTTACATAACATTAAATCTCTTTGATATTAAGCAGAGATTGTAAGAAGCTTAAGAAGGATTAGTATTAGATACTATTGAGAACCCAGGCACCCATCCCTGACTGTTTTATGTGCTTCGCCTTTTTGATGACCATTGGAAAATATTCAAATTTATACATAAAAACTTGGTCACATCAGTAGATACCTACATTGATGAGGTTAATAGACCTATAACGTTATATTGAAGGAATTTCCAAAACTGTTTTCATAATATTCAGATATGAATTAAGCTGTACATATACTTTAAACAAGGTTAAAGACATTCTAGTTAAGTCGTATATTAAATAAAAAGTGGTATAAATCAGAACCTTTGTGATTTTACATTTACATCTTGGACCATGATTAGTAGTTTTATTTGTTTGACTGAATGATTGCAGGATTATTCAATTAGCCAAAATAGCTGAAAAGAATTTTTAGTTATACCAAAACTGTTATTTGTACAAATAATGAATGAAGTGTAGTTCAAGTAAAATGCATTACAATTTATAAGTAATAGAAACCTTCAGAATTTGCATTTTTCAATAATATATAGCTTTTTTTTTTTTTTTACTTTTAGCTAATTTAAAAAAAAAAAAAAAAACCCTTTGATTTCAGATATCAGAAATCGGATATTTGAGAATTCTCCAATTAATAAATATCCCATAAAAACATGATAAACTTGTGATTATTGTTCAGGTTTTTGTGTAATCAGTTTATTTGGAGTTTTGGTTCATACAATACCATGTTACTTAGATTTTACCATTTTCCTTCTGTCAAATGCAGCACATACAATTTTGAGGCTTTACTAATATGCATTTTTATGTCAGAATATAAGTACTTTTTAACTCTTGAAGAAGGGAGGGCATATTGCTTTGCTGCTGTCTGACGGTCCACCAAGTTCATTTTCTTTGTAGAGGTTGCACATACTAAAATCAAATTTGGTATACAGATTTATATGAAGAATATCTAGGCCCAGTTTTGTTTTGAGAATGATCGAGCCATTTTTGTCAGTTATGCCCTGTGGGCTGATAAAATTCCAATTATTTGCAGTTTCTGTTCATTTTCTTTGCAGTGGTTCCAGATTATGACATACTGAAATAAAATTTGGTAATACAGATTTATCATAAAAATATCTAGGTCACGTTTTGTTTTGGGTACCATCAAGCCATTTTTGTCAGAGTTATGCCCCTTCAACTTGGAGAAATTCTTACTATTTGGGAGAGGGGGACGTAAATGTTTTACGAACATCCCTTGTTTTTACAGATGTCTAAACAGAACATACATATTATAGATAATTTGATTTAAGAACCAAGCAGGTTTCTACTGATTCTTGTAATGATATAATTCGATCTGCTGAAAATGTACAGTAAATTTTCTGTGTTTCATGTTCAAGGTACTTCACAAAGCAGGAGCTGAAAGAGTTGTTTACCCTTGACAATCCACGGATCTCGAAAACTCAGCAGCAACTCGAGGAGATGCACAGTCACCAGAGAAACACAGACTCATCACTCGACGCTCACATCGCATTTCTCTACTCACTCGGTCAGTACTCAAGTCACATTTCTCTTCTCACTTGGTCAGTACTCACAATGCATTTCTCTACTCACTCGGTCAGTACTCACATTGCATTTCTCTACTCACTTGGTCAGTACTTGCATCGCATTTCTCTATATATTCTATATATCTACATATTTTTATATGTTGTAGAGATATTTGGTATCAGTGACCATGACTTGATGTTCACTCAGGAGAAATGCGACTTTGAAGACAACGGTGAAGCAGAGGTGGAACATGGAGATGACTATATACAACACAGGGTCTGTATTGGGCAACTAAAGTAAATAATGACATCTTATACTATAATGGACCTCTTTCTACTTTTTTAGTGTTCCTTTCTGTTTCAATTTTTAGGGACAACCCTGTGATTTATTTCATTTTGCTCATGATAATGTTATGATGTATATGTACACAAAGCCATATGAATTATCGATATTGTTTTGTACATTGACAGGTACAAAAGGCAAAAGAGTTACTTCAGATGGAGTCAGATTTAACACAGGATTTTGAACAGAGAACCGGGAAATACCAGAGAAATGTTCCAGCTGGGCCAGAGGATGCCGGGTCCCAGAAACCGTTCTCTCGCCCCTGGTCTGACTGGAATCTCCAGGGAACGGTCAACACTCAGGAGGAGGAGGATGTCAAGGACGTACAAGGTCAGTCAGGACAAAAAGGTCGAGGATAAAATGGGCAGTATTGCTCTTTTCATAAACCCAACTTAGTGGTTTCAATACCATATAAGTGGAAATTTTAGCGAGACGCAAATTTAGCGATTTGTCCATAAAAATTGGTATTTTATTAGGTCACCTGAGTAAACTCAGGTGACCTATTGCTATCTGTTTTTGTCCATCGTCGTTCGTCGTGTGTTAACATTTGAACATTTTCAGCTTCTTCTCTTCAACCACTCAACCAATTTCCACCAAATTTTACATAAAGCATCTATGGGTAAAGGGGAACAAAAATTGTGAATTTCAAGGTCCCTGCCCCCCTGGGGCCTGAGGGGTGGGGCAAAAACCACTAAAATTAGTGCAATATTTAAAAATCTTTTTTACTCCTGGACATCCAGCAGTCAAACTGTTAGCATGAATGTAATGGCCATTGAGTCCTCTACCAAAATTGTGAAATTCATGGCCCCAGGGTCAGGGGTTCTAGTGCTAGGGTGGGGCTCTATTGATTATATAGTGAAAATGCATTATTTC
The DNA here is from genome assembly GCA_003671525.1 of Saccostrea glomerata. Taxonomy (NCBI): domain Eukaryota; kingdom Metazoa; phylum Mollusca; class Bivalvia; order Ostreida; family Ostreidae; genus Saccostrea; species Saccostrea glomerata. Next base: position 64,154 of record PRKT01000516.1, on the reverse strand, counting down.
TTTAAAAATCTTCCTCTCTGCTCCTGAGTATCAAATAAACTAACTAAGTACATAGTTATGATAAGGAAGAATGCCTTTTGCAAAATTGTGAATTTTATGGCCCCAGGGTCAGGGGTTCTAGTGCTAGGGGCGGGACTCTATTGATTATATAGAGAAAATGCATTATTTCTTTAAAAATCTTCTTCTCTGCTCCTGTATATCATATAAACTAACCAAGTACATATTCATGATGAGGAAGAATGCCTTTTGCAAAATTGTGAATTTCATGGCCACAGGGTCAGGGGTTCTAGTGTTAGGGCGGGGCTCTATTGATTATATAGAGAAAATGCAGAATTTGTTTGAAAATCTTCTCTGCTGCTGGGTATTCAACAAACTAATTAAGTATATAGTTATGATGAGCAAGAATGCTTCTTTCAAAATTGTGAATTTTATGGCCCTAGGGTCAGGGGTTCTGGTGTTAGGATGGGGCTCTATTGATTATATAGTGAAAATATATTAATTCTTTAAAAAACTTCTTCTCTGCTCCTGAGTATTAAATAAACTAACTAAGTATATAGTTATGATCAGCAAGAATGCCTCTTCCAAAATTGTGAATTTTTATGGCCCCAGGGCCAGGGGTTCAGGTGTTAGGGCAGGGCTCTATTGATTATATAGTGAAAATAGATTATTTCTTTAAAAATCTTCTTCTCTGTTCCCGGGTATAAAATAAATTAACTGAGTACATAGTTATGATGTGGAAGAATACCTTTGGGAATTTTATAACCCTAGGGTCAAGGGTTCTATTGTTAGGACAGGGCTCTATTGGTTATATAGAGAAAATGCAGAAATTGTTTGAAAATCTTCTCTGCTCCGGGGTATTAAGCAGATGAACTTCTTATATAGCTATGATGAGCAATGGCCATTCTTCCTGAATTGTGAATTTCAACACCCCTTCGTCAGGGGTACCATAGAGGGGGGGGGGGGGGGCTCTACTTATATACTGGAAATGAATTAATTGAATGAAATATTCTCCTTTGTATTAATCAAAAAATTTTTGATAAGCAAGGGTGCCTTTTCCAAAATTGTGAAACGTGTGGATCAAGGGTCACAGATTCATGTGTGGTAGTGGCACTATACTGATTATTGCTGAATATTACTGATTAGTCCATATGCATTTTTTTGTTCCCCTATTCTGTCTATGGGTATAAAGTAACCAAACTAAATATGCTAAGTGTATAGTAATGACTAGCAATGGTCAATTTCAAAATTGTGAATGCCATGACATCTAGTTTAAAACATGAACCAAAGTCAATCATTGTAAAGTTGTTGCATGATGCTCAGGTGACCTATAAGGCCCATGGGCCTTTTGTTTTTAGCGAGATGTAATTTTAACGATTTTAAAAAGCTCACTAAAGATGCTATCACAAATAAAATGCAATTTATTTTTAGCGATATTCAATTTTAGCAATCTTGTAACCCTCACTAATAATGCCAAAATTGAATCCCCGCTAAAAATTCTGCATATACGGCATATTTTCAGTATTTCAAAGATAATGATTATGAATTTACAAAAGTTGAAACAAAGAGTTGTTTGATTCAATTAAGAAAAATATTCCAATGAAATTTTATTCTTTGCAGAGATAGACTTAGACACTGAGAATGTCGATGATGATGACAATGAGGAAGACAATGATGTTAGAGAAGTGAAGACTGAAGTGTTGGAGACCAGTCATATTGACCTTGTGACCCCAGAGCCCACCCCCGTCAAGAGCAGCAATATGGTGGTGGATCTGACTGCCACCACACCAGGAGTCAGAGTAAAGACAGAGCCAGAATTAAACAAGGTATAAAATGCTGATAACACTGTTCTATAGTGTGTTTTGTTATTGCTTGCTGTAGTTTTCATCTGTTTGCATTTTGGTATCTTTGTGCAACAAAACCTTGTAATTTCAAACTAGAATAAATTTATAGATACTGTAGATGGGGATACTAGATATTAAGGTTGAAGTAATTATAGAAAAAGTTATGGGATCCCAAACTCTTACAAATCCATGGTATTTTGTGGTAAATGCATCAATATTTGAGTCTTGAAATTTAATTGTATATGGTCAATTCTTGTTTAAATACCTGTACATTGTATAAAAGTCTACATGTATCTGCAAAAAGATTTTTAGAAAAAAAAATAAATCGTGCAGTTCTCAAAGAATTTTTTCTGGATTAAAAAATCTTGTTTCATAAATTCATATTGTAGACTGACATCAAAATGGAATCTGAACAAGCTGCAATAAAGACTGAACTACTGAGTCCAGGACAACATATAGAAGAGGCAGCAGAATCGGAGGAAGAGGTGCAAACCATCGAGAATTTGGGAAATCTTTCTATTGGGGCTAGTCCCAAAATGACCTCATTGGATAAAGACAATATGTTAGAGCTTGATTCAAATGATATAGAAAGTAACAATTCCAGTAATGGAGGCATGGTTTCAAAAAGCCTAGATGAAGATGTAATGCAGGAAGAAGAAGATCTGGAAGATATAGAAGAAGAGGAGGATACGGAGAAGACAGATGGTGATACTCTGTCAAATGAATCAGAGAGTGACAAAATGGAGGAATCTATAATCGACTCGGAGGATGAAGAAAATAAAGAAAATGTTCCTCTTTCACAAATAATAGCTTCAGCCAAGAGATCATCAGATGTGTTCAAACTTAACAGATCAACAGACGGACAGACGAGGTCTCCCTTAGCCCCCATCATCATTTCTCCAGCAATCACTGGCTCTCCTGCTAAGAAGAAGCCAAGAAGAAGTGTGTCTCAAAGTCCCTGGCTGAAACAACCCCACGAGAAAAAGGTGGAAAACACTGTGAGAGAAGAGGAGGTTTTTATATCCCCTGATAGGTTTAGACCTCTGATGGGAACAAAATCAAAGGACAATTCTGCTTTGCTCAAAAGTAGAAGTAATTTGAATTCTACGATTTTATCGGCTTTCTCTGACAGTCCTCAGCCAGGAGATTCACCACTTGGGAGGACAGTGACATCAGAATTAGAAAGGAAGAGGATTGGCTCTAAGCTTCAGGAAACATTAATGGAAGAATCCCCTAATCAAAGTGGTGCTTTTTCTAGACTTCAGGAAAGTTTTGTGCCAAATTCTTTACAGAATACACCTGATGTTAGCTTGTCTGCCAAGGAAATTTCTGAACAGGACAATATAGCCATAGGAGAAACTGATGAAGAATTGTCGCCTGCCAAATACATGTCTATATCCAAGTCAGAGAGTGTTGTTGAAAACAGCATGCTGAGTGATGAGGAAAAACACTTGAGTGACTCAGATGATATTGAGCCTGCAAATAACCAATCAAAAATAGGATTAGAATCAGATGATGATTTGCCAACATTTTCTGTCAAGAAGAAATCTGTGAAAAAGGCTGTAATTGTGAGTGATTCTGAAAGTGACACTAGTGATGTGAACCCTGACATGGAGGCAGGGAGAAGTGTTAGCAGAGAGTACAGGAACAAAAGGAAGTCGTCAGAGTCTAACAGCCTGCCCCAGTCTAAGTATGTCATGCTGTCCAGCTCTGATAACGAACAGTCTGAGAACCATGAAGACTTGAGGAGCGAGGAGTCAGGGAACGATGAGAATTCAGAGGAGGGAGAGGAGGAGTCTATAGATAAAGGATCAGAGGAGGAGTCTATAGATAAAGGATCAGAGGAGGAATCTATAGATGTAGATATCGATAGTGAAGATGAAGGTTTGTATGATGAATCCATCATGAAAAGCAAGAGATTTAACAATGTAAAATTAAAATGAATGAGGAAATTTTATACATATATATTTAACAAAATGCTTGTAATGATAGCAATTTTCAAATTTTACATTCATTATTTTGTACATGTATCAGACTGAACCCTAAGGAGTATTGTATATAGTGTATGTTTTTAAAACTTTCAGATTTCTTAAATCTGGCAGATAATCTGAAAGAAAACTATCTTGTGGCAGTGAAAAGAGCAAAGTAAGAGGTTTTTTCACATTTACATGTATATTTTTCTATGATAAATTGAATAAATAGGGCATTATGTATATTATGTATATTGTAAATATTTAGGGCATAATGTGTATTGTAATTTTGTTAAGATATTTTAGTGTTATAGAACTATTTATGTAAACATGTGTTATTTTGATAATTATGTAAGAGTTATGACAAATATTAAGTTTTCTTGAACAGGGAGCTCTACAAATCTAGAAACTATGAAGAATGCTTGGCCAATGTTTTACAAGCTTTGGAAATCTACCCAGAAAATACGGCTTTACAGGCTTTTGCACTCGTTATTCACAGCAAGTTGGGATAGAATCCTCATGTGTACCACTGAGCAAGTCTGTCATCTGTTTAGATTGATCTGGATACTAAGGATCAGATGAGTGACTTTAAACAAAATCAAACAATCTGTCTTATTTGTAATGGTTGCATTGTGACTCAAAATTCTTCATAAAATATGCATACCAATAACCATCCTGTGAGTGCAAATCAATTGTAATGTTTGAATTCAATTTTATTTTTACAATGTTTTCACTGGAAACAGCTAGCATAAATTTTGCTTTTGTTTATTTGGGGAATGCATGAAACTTTTTTTTTTAAAGGTACAAAAAATGTATAAAGTTGTTTTTGAACTGATTTATCTTATTGATCCAAGATATAGAAATATTGGTATAAAACCTGCTGTCAAGGAAATTCAATGCTAATCATATAAAGTAGAGTATGTACATGAAAGTTTTCATTTAAATGTCAGAAGTATATGCATTTATTATACATGACTATGACCAGAAATTAAATTCTATAACCTACATAGATTTCATGAATTACAGATCTATCTTTTTAAAATTCCAGGTTCCCAATTTTTTTTTAGATAATTATGACTTTTTTCCAAGGAACTAGTATAATTAGATTTTTTATTTCTACATACATTAAATATCATAAAATATTGAAATATTCTGGATGTTTTTAAGTGTGCTTGTACTTCTTTTATTTCATCAGTAAATGAAAACTACATGTAAATGAGATGAAATGATAAAAAAAAAAAATGTATGGATGTATTTTTGCATTTATACATATTTTCTCTTAAAGCAGATGAAATTGGCAAAAGTTTGAAATTGAATTCAGTATCTTTACATTTAGCATACAAATATAGAAACACAACGTACATGTAAATACACATACCAGTAGGTATATATTTTATTGCTGAGATCTTCAAATATAAGCATTAATGTTTCTGCTTAATGATAATGTTTTTTGCAAAACATTGCACTTGTTTGATATTAATGAAATATCAGTTGTAAGTTGTACTGAATTGCCAATACTGTGCTCAGATTATTTCTTTACTTTTTATACATTAAAACAAAATAGGCATGATAAATGTGTTTAGAATTTTCTTTGAAACAAAGTTGACAGAATTGTAAAATGCAAGGGGTTTATACAGATGTTAAAAATTTTCTTAGTTCTGAATACAGTTGGACTTCATTATCTTGAGCACTAATATAACATATCTCAAATACTATGAATTGTCAAAGTGATCAGGCAGTCCCCATTCCTCTGTATTTTGCCCTGGATATTGCCGAGAGTTTAGTTGGTCTCATTGGGTTCAGGAAAACAAGGTTTGACTGTCCATGTTTACTCCTAGGTCTGGTACTGTAGAATCCTTATTGAACGCAAGTATTTATGAATCTGAAACACCTCATATACATCAAATTGCTAAAACAAAGATTCTCAATTTGTTGATTTTTAAATTTTAAGGTACCTGGTAGGATTCTTCTCACACAAAACTGTATTTCTTGTATTTAAAAATTGATGAAATTTTCACAGAATCAAGAAGACAATATAACTAAAGTGGTGGTATCAGTTAGATTAGTTTTGACCTTTTTATATTAGAGTCAAGGTCATTACCTTTTCACTGTACATTAAGAATAAAAATAACTGCATCCAAGCATGCAATTTCAAAAGATTAAATGTTTTTCTTTTTGCATAAAAAGATATAACAATATAGGGTCTATAAGATGATATTACCAAATTGACACAAATAGTTTAACAATAATGTATTTTGGCTAATCCGAATTATATTTTTAGCTCTACCGGACAGAAACCAGAAGAGCTTATAGGACAGTAATCTGTCCGTCTGTATAGCTGTTCGTCTGTCTGTAAACAATTTTTCAAAATGCTACTCCTCCTACTACACTAAGATACATAATTCTGTATACTGTAAATCACTTTTTATTCGCGAGAACTTTATTTTCGCGTAATTACGCGAAACAGTGTGCTCGCGAAAATTTAATTCTCGCGTATAAAAGTTTTCCTTAAGATGATATAGAGCAATAACCTCAAGTCGCAAAAATTTTGTATCGCTAATCAAGAGTCAATGACTCTCTCGCGAAAATAAGGTGTCGTGAAAATTTAGTGATCTACAGTACTTGTATCAGATAATGATTTCGATGAAAGGTGTTGCCTTGGTTACTAAAAATAGAAATTTCTGTGAAATACCGTATACCGTAAACCGACTTTTATTCGCGTGCGAGAAATTTTCGCGAGAGCCTCGTCATCGCGAATATTTCTCGCCGCGAAACGGTCCTTATAGTATATTTGTCTATTAAAAACAGATGCAAAAGGCTTGATCACGAAAATTAATCGCCGTGAACTAGTTTATCCCTGGTAAATTGCGAAATAAAGTCGTCGCGAATAAAATTTGGTTTACAGTATATTTGCCTATAAGTTGGCTTTTTTGGAGTTAAACTTTGGTCCAACTCTATGTCCGACTTATGGGAGAGATATAAAAAGATTGGTATTTTAGAGGGTCAGTCTTTCAAACGTAAGCTTAAAAAATACAACCAACTTATAGGGGAGTATAAACGGTACTTTCAAAATGCTACTATAAAAACAGTTTGAGTCTGATTATAATATATGGCATGCAAGTAGACTTCACTGTGATACATAAAATCAGTTTTGTGCTTTTGATTTTGATGATTGATTTTGCCATAGTACTGTAGACGTACTTTTTTTCACGGGGTCATAATTCTACGGAATCTCAATATCTGTTTAATCTGCGGGTAGAAAATTACATGGATTTTTTAGACTGTCACTATATGCCTTACATTTATATTAAGTACACTTGGACAAATTTCAGCAGAAATATATAAATCAGGTTTGTTTATTTCACACATAGTGCAATAATAAATTCCTAATGTATTGAGTAACCTAGCCAGTTTTTTAAAAGCAATATGAGCTGCATGTTTGAGATTGGAAAAATATGTTGCAAATTTGTAATTATCTACTTCAATGACAGAAAAATAGATCATTTATAAACTTCTGTTCATATTTGCTATGAAAGAACTTTTAATACCCTTTGATTGAAGCAAAATTGAATTATTGTCGTCCTGTACAATAATGTTTTCTTATATAATATTGTATAATCGGTTGTACAGAAATATTTCTGATGAAACATTTTAAAACTTTATTTCGGTTTTATTGATCATAAGGGTTTAGATTACAAACAAATTATTCATAATAACACATTTTACAAGCAAAATAAAATTCTGAAAAATGCAGCTCATATTGCTTTAAGTATTTTTTTTTTAATATTAAAAACAAATATAGCTTGAAACACAATTATATTGTAACATCTATATTATGTCATTACCCAAATTTAAAATCTGATGGGTTTTTTTCAATTAACAAAGCAACTTTAAATCTTCCTTTTTTATTTATTGTTCCCTCATATTCATTGCATATATTCAAAGTTGAAATGAAAGTCATAAGCTGGTGAATACATGTATAATATAATAGGTTGCATTGCATATTAGATTAAATAATGTCTAACAGTATTGGACAATGCATTACATTTAAATGAAAATATAATTCATTTTTAACTACATCAATAAATGAAACTTGGTCTCCAAATACATGAAATAATAAGGTACTCAGTACCAATGCCAATCACAGATACGTCAGCTCAAAAGTATGTGGTTTTGAATATTTAAAACATCTAAATATGACTAATTGCAGATACAGCAATGCATCTACTCTGAAGCTGGTGTAGCATGTTAAAAGATGTGAGATCATTTGGAAATAAACTATATAGCACATCAAGATGGGAATGTACAAGATGTACTATGACGTATAAAAATGATATTGCGTCATGTAATTGCTACAAAGACATTTAGTTCTCTAGTCTCCCAGGTATTGCTCTAAAGGTTTCTATTGCTGTAGGATTTTGTTGTTTTATATTATAGTTTACTACTCTATTGTTTATTATGGCCTTTAATACGAGTGGTTGGCTACAAACAGAGACTCTCCTGAGGCTTTCCCTGATTCTCCTCCTTGGTATTTTCCCATGGCAGCAAGTCCATTGGCCTACATAAAGAAGATTAAAGATTTTAATCAGAATACTTCATGTTATGTAATGAACAGCTTTATTTGGGGGTATTAAGGGTTACATGCAAAAAAAAAAATTACTTATTACCGGGGTAAATATCCAGGAGTAGATAAAATTTTCAAAGGAGTGTCCATCTTAAAATTGCCCTGAGACTTAGATCCTGGGGCCATGGATTTTACAATTTTGGTAAAGGGTAAAATAATCTATGCAAACTATTTGCCTGATTGATGTTAAGGAGAAGAGAAGAGATTTGACAGTCATACCCTAGCTCTGGTCAGAAGTTGTTGCTGTGCAGCCTTCACGTTCTCATCCTTGCCCTGCCAGGCCTTCAGTACTGAGGCCTGTAAAGCTCGCCCGAATGAGAAGGTAAGGGCCCAGGGCTTGGGGCCTTGACAGAGGTTTATGGCGTTCAGATTGATGGTAGAGTCCTCCTCAGACTGGCCTCCTGACAAAAAAGTGATTCCTGAAAATAGAAATTGGAAACCACAGGTAAGATAAATAAGAAATAGTTTTAAAATTTTGTATGAATTAAGAAGTAATCATATTCTTGTTTAGTTTAGAAATAAAGAAAAAATATTAGATTATGCTCATTACAAATGTGCTTAAAAAACGAAGAGAGTACAAACCTGGTACAGCTGCGGGTACCCCCCGACTGAGGGCGATGACTGTGGCTCGACCGTTCTGTTCAGGTGTGTATTTCTTGGTACAGGACTGACCCGCGGTGACCATGTTTGGCTTCAGAAGAGTTCCCTCCAGAAAGACATGGTGGTCAGCCAGGGCTTTGTAGGTGAAGGCAAGAACCTGGAAAATAACAGGTGAAGAGTTTAATGCTTATGTTAATTAAATTTAAACAAGTATAATTTGTAGTTTCCTTTGTAAGAAGTTACAAGAAATGTATGTTTATACCTGTTCAGTTACTTTTTGTGCTGTTTCTAAATCATGGTCTCCATCACAAAGGACCTCTGGTTCAACTATTGGAACAAGCCCATTCTGCAGAAAAGAAGAAGTCATTTATGTCATGTTTTATAAGTCTAACAGATAAACAAAACTAACAAGGTATCAATGAACAAGGTACAGGTATATTCATTTGGTAGAAGATTTTTTCAGGTGTCCAAGAATAAACAAAAACAGCACATCTTTTTCTTTATAATAAGGAGTACATGATTATTATTCAGAACAAACCTGTTGACAGATACTGGCATATCTAGCCAGGACATTAGCATTCTCAAACATGGCCTGATAAGAGGGGGTGTAAGAACCAATCTTGAGAACACATCTCCATTTAGCAAATTCTGCTCCATCTTTTTTATACTGTGCACATCGCTCAGATAAACTATCCAAACCTGGAATAAAAGTAATTGAAAGATTCATCTGAATATAAGGCAAGTGTACACATTTACATATGGTACTGTGGTGGTTTTTACCTGTGTTTAATTAAATTTGTATGTAATTACAGTGTATTTATGTATATGTGCCTTATTTTATTCATATTTCCCTCTATTTGTCATTACTTGTTGTTTAGAGTTATTCCCCTTTGTTTATAACCCGTTCGGGTTGGGCGCGCCCGGGTCTATAGTACCCGGCCGGGGTTTACTATTATTATATGTTATGTACATTTGTGTTATCAGCAGTCTACAGCTTTATCAATTGTCAATTAGACGTATTTTGGGGACTGGGGCTAAATTTCTATAATGGTAATTATTGCATTCTTGGATTTTATATGATATTGTTTCATATCTTTTACGTTTGTTTTTAATATTGTAAATATTACAACAGAATATAGTAATTCTTTAAACACTGAAATTCTTGTCATTCTTTTATCCTTTGAACTCGGACTTATGTACGGGACTAACCCCTAGACAGTCCCGTTACATAGATATTTTTGGGGGCTCGTTCGGGATTAAATGACCCGTTGCCAACAGTAAACACATTACTTCGCCAGTGGCAGCGACTCAAAGTGGAAAACGATATACTCTACAGAGTATGGGAAGAAAATGAAAACGAAAGTCATCTCCAGTTAGTTGCCCCAAAGTCTATTAGGAGAGAAATTATGCAACATTTGCATAACAGTAAGACGTCGGGACATCTTGGACGCGAGAGAACTCTGCATTCTATCAGAAATCGTTTTTATTGGCCAGGAATGACTGACGATGTTGCACGCTGGTGTCAAACTTGTCAACCTTGTTCAAAGAAAAAGCCAGGTCCTGGACAAGGGAAGTCCCCAATGCAACACCATGAAGTATTTGGTCCTATGGAATGTCTTGCCATCGACATCTTAGGTCCCCTACCATTAACTAGAGAAGGAAAACAATACATTATGGTTGTTGGAGATTATTTTTCCAAATGGAAAGAGGCATTTGCATTGGAGGATCATACAGCACAGACGGTTGCTGATAAGCTTGTAACGGAAGTAATATGCCGCTTAGGCATACCATTTAGAATCCATACCGACCAAGGTCGTGAATTCGAATCGGCTCTGTTTGCGGAGTTGTGTTCTCTCTTGGAGATAATAAAATCCCGTACCACGCCATATCACCCTCAATCCGACGGTATGGTAGAGAGATTCAACCGCACACTCCAGCAAATGTTGTCTATCTTTGTCAATGAAAACAGATCTAATTGGGATGACCACTTGCCATATTTAATGATGGCCTATCGTGCCACGGTTCACGAGAGTACAAAATGTACTCCCAATCTGGTCATGTTAGGGAGAGAAATCAATCTGCCCATAGATGTTATAGCTGGTACAACTCCTACAAATACACCAGAGATTGGCTGCTATCATTCGTACGTAGAATGGATTCGCAATACCATGGAAATGACATATGGAATTGTTCATGAAAACTTGCGATCAAGTTTTAAGAAACAAAAACGATACTATGATGTTAGACTGAAGCCAAGGGAGTTTACAATAGACGATCTGGTATGGAGATGGTACCCACCAAAAGCAAACCAGAAATTAGGATCCGGTTGGACAGGACCCTACAGGGTTGTTCGGAAATTCTCAGACATAACCTATGAGATAAAACATGAAACAACAGGAAAAACAGTTGTAGTCCATGTTGATCATCTGAAGCAACTTCACGGTGACGGAATTGCAGAGAATCAATATGATTCTGACAATGACCAAGACGAATCTTGTCTATACGAAGAAAATTCAGATTCCGAATATGATACTATGAGCGATCAGGAGGAAATTGAGCCTTTGGCTTACAAATCGCCAGATCTGGATGCGGTTCAATCGAGACGCGCTGATGCTTTCTCGCGGAAAGGAAGGCTCATAAAACCCGTTTCTCGATATTCTCCTTAGAAAAATAAATAAGATAAATATATTTCTTGGGGGTGGTGTTTATGTTATTTGTTTGTTTTAATGAAGTATAATCCTATGGAAGACCCAATTTTATGTCTGTTGAGGACATGATGACATGTAGTACATGGTATAAATTCCTACGGTTGGAATTGGGTAGATTTGTTTTGTATACACCATGGGTTTAGCTTTCGGTGTCTTATCTACCAGGTGTTATTTCCCATGAGAGAATAGTGATTCTCTGAGTGATGGGAAGTGTACTTGTTATGTCAGGAGAAATGACAGTTGTCATTGTTGTATATATTGGGTGGGGATAGGTTATACAGTTTATTTATTTTCCTTTCCAACTCTTCGCTGTTATAATGTTTATAAGTAAAAAGAAAATATTCATACAGTTCTTTAATGTTGAACAAATTTGATTCTATTTCAGGCTACAGATTTTCTAGAGTTATTTGCAGATCTGAGTGAAGTCAATGCTGTCCTTGGACAGTGCCAGACCGACTATATTGAAGTCCTCTACGATCCTTCAGGAATGATCTGCCCCGTGCTAGGATGCAGAGGGACGAAGTTTCCTTCCAAATCAAAATTCTCCAGACACTGGGAGGAGAGACACAAACTATCTGTCACCAAATTTATATGTTCTGTTAATGGGTGTAGCGCGGAGTGTAGGCGGATTATTGTTTAAAAAGTGTGTTTATTACTGTACATGTAATTGATTGAATGTCTGCTATCTAAAAGGTCCTGAATGTAGATACATGTGCATTCTAATTTTATAATAATTGAATTTTAATGTATGTTGCTTTGAATTATTACTTGTATTTATTAGCATACATGTGATTATATATATGTAGACTAATGTGTATTTTTATCCACATTAGGTCTTAAGGAAGGGGGAGTGTGGTGGTTTTTACCTGTGTTTAATTAAATTTGTATGTAATTACAGTGTATTTATGTATATGTGCCTTATTTTATTCATATTTCCCTCTATTTGTCATTACTTGTTGTTTAGAGTTATTCCCCTTTGTTTATAACCCGTTCGGGTTGGGCACGCCCGGGTCTATAGTACCCGGCCGGGGTTTACTATTATTATATGTTATGTACATTTGTGTTATCAGCAGTCTTCAGCTTTATCAATTGTCAATTAGACGTATTTTTGGGGACTGGGGCTAAATTTCTATAATGGTAATTATTGCATTCTTGGATTTTATATGATATTGTTTCATATCTTTTACGTTTGTTTTTAATATTGTAAATATTACAACAGAATATAGTAATTCTTTAAACACTGAAATTCTTGTCATTCTTTTATCCTTTGAACTCGGACTTATGTACGGGACTAACCCCTAGACAGTCCCGTTACAGTACTATAATACTTTGAATCTGAAAGAGAAGGTAATTTTTCTGGTTTCGACATTTTTGAGAAAAGTAAACTCTTCTTGGAAAACAATTTCGTTTACCCAGTATTGAATTTTGGGTGGTAATAATTCATGTGACCTTCATTTCATGCTTATTTAGTTCTAGGAAGCTACATATACAGAATAAGTTTACCTTGTGTTGTACTCTCTCCATCTGTTCCAGCCAGGAGAACAACTCCTTTGTCGACCTTGATGCCAGGGATCATGCCTTTGTCCTTCAGAATTTTGACAAATGGCGTGCCATCCTTTGCCTTTTGGTAGAATGTCTCATGGAACAGAATGACGCCGCTGATATTCTGCGCGACCACGGGGTCCGCTGTAAACAACAGTTCCCTGTATCGTCGTCTGTTCTCCTCCGTATTCTCTACCCCAATGGAGGCAAACCTCTTACCCATTGTACCTACAAGATAATTATTATTTCTAGAAAAGTGGTTTAAGATCAATGCTGCAATACATGTATGATTGAAGTTCCTTGTCCCTAAAGGGGATTTTCACCATGTTAATGATACTGGAGTCTCTTGCCAGCTGTACAAAGAAAATAAAGTTATTGTTTCCTAAATTCTTCTTGCTGTTTAATAGTAACAATAACAAGAAAATCTCTAAAATCCACAATGACAACTTCACAAACCTAACAATATTAAGGGGAGTTCTTATTTTTTCAACACTACATCATCAATATTGCAAGCATTTTAAATTGGTTATGAATAATGCATTTATTTATGCTTAATTAATTTCAATGTAGCAGTGTAAGAGTAAATGAATAACCAGACTTTGTCTCTTACCAGTGGATTCATCAGCTGCCAATATTCCCTTCCCTGGTGCCACAATAGCATTGGCAATCCTGCGGAGCTCATTCTCTTGATCAGCAGTCAGGTATTGTGGAAATGAAGGCATGATAGAATGTCACGGTACAAAGTCCAGATCTGAAACAAAATAAAAAAACAAAATTGGAAAATGTCATCATGAAAGTTCAGAAACAGGTACAGAGAATTCACTATAACATATAATCAGTAAATGTTGCCACAAACATGTTTTAAATATGCAGTATATCCTATTTGCAGGTAGAGATCAGCTGGTGTGAGATAATTGAAGTTCAAGGGAAGACCCTCGGAATATAGGTCACAATAGAGATTTGCAGACAAGCTGATAACAGCTATAGGACAAAGACTGTACATCTATCGGGGTACTTTTTGGATTACTGTCCCAGTATGTGTTATAATATGAGTACATTATAACTGCAAGATTATACCGGATTACATGTCAAAGTGATAATGATACAAAAATCAACTTTAAAAGTCCTCAGATATTTGGGATCAATACTGAACATACATGTTGAAGATGCACTTTATCCGCCACAAGTCACCAATCATAAAATGATTACCCCATACAATAATTTTTTTTTATCTACTTCATTCTGATTTATAATGAAAATATATAGTGTCTTGCCAACAAATAACTGACATTCAATATACCTTTTAATATTAGACTTATTTTGTCAATAAAGATGACAATGATCCAGTAACAGCCTACTCAGATGGGTCATGGCCCTGAACACTGATAAAATGGGTCAATACAGATTCAATGTATGCCTGTGACTGTCAGTGTTTACTAGATACACAATAGGCAAATAAAAAAGAAAATAATACTTGTTGATCTCACCAGCATATATCCCTTGACATAACTCAGGCATATATACCCTTTGAGCATAAGAAAGACTACAACCAGATTGGAAGAAACTTTTTCTGGATATTTTACTGGTACATAATGTCAGGGACCTATGTACTGACATTTAGTATATGTAGGTCCCTGATACATTTTATCACATTTAATATTGCATGTACCTGATAATTTCTCAGAATTTTTTGAAAAAATGGGGGCAGGAGGTTAATTAACCCCTCCCCAAAATTATTCTTCTTGCAATAGCTTTTTGTTTCAGTCCTCTCATTTTTTACTATAATTATACTCTTCAGTATATAAAGGTCTGCAAAAATACCCAAGTCCTCTGATATTTAGTCATTCTCTAAATTTATTTCTGTGTGTGATGGGTTGAAATCCTCTCCCTCTCTTTTTGCCCCTTTCCCCTAATTCTAATTCAAACTCCCCTTTCAATCTAATCTTCTTACCCATTCTCACACACCATAAATCTTTTACCCCCTCAATTTTTGTATAATTTCAGACACGGAGATGCTTTGCATGGTGAGAGGATGTAGAGATTACAAGTTAATACATGTGCATGGATATGATGATACATATATGCTAGTCAATGACTAAATGTACTAATATATTAAGTGTTGCTGATACAACATAATTTGTGAATCACTTCTTCCTGGATTAAGATCTAATTTCGCGTACAATGCGTTGAATAAATATTTTTAAAGGTATTCAATTCATATTCATCCTGAAATGTTTTCACTATATTCCACATGAATGATACTTTGTGTCAGGCCCTAATCAGGGCATTGCATAGTGATGTGTAGTACATTAATGTACTGCGTAGTGCGTAATATCTCATTATTAATGCCAAAGTAGGTTAGCATGGTTAACATTAGCGATTCATTCTTTAACATGAGGTCAACGTCCGCTCGCCCAGTGGTAGAAGCAATTTTTGAACAATTGAAAAAAAAAATTGCTTGGCGATCTAGCTGTCACTTGAGAATAACTAAGGGCAGTAAGGCCCTATTTTAGGCCTACGTAAAACAATAAACTTCTGTGATTAAATTTAAAAAATATAACATCTTTCGTGACGTAAAATACAGTATATATTTATATTTTTTAAACTTAATTAAAGGGAAATATTACCTTTACAAGGTTTCTCCAACTTGCCGCTGGGCCGCTTCGAAGAAAATGGGTTGTTTACCACGCTGTAAGAAATGGGTGTGTGGATTTGGCGCTCTCTGATTGGCTTAATTCGAACTGTCCTTGACATGAGGGGGAAAAAAAGTTGTAAATACTATTTCTGACGCAATGAATTATTTTAATACTGAATGGGAGTGGGGGTGGGGTGAGGGTGTTAAAAATACTATCTGCATCGGCGTTCCACCTTGGAACATTTTTTAAATGAATATAACAGATCTATGTACAGCAAGTTTTGGAGCGGGTGACTTATTCCCCATGCACTATTTCCAAGTAGGACCCAGGCGCGGATCCAGAAATTTTTCCCAGGGGGATCCACCCCAGTCCAAAAAAAAAAATTTCAACCCAGAAATTTCTTGACAAGCCAAAAAAAAAAAAGACAAACCTAAACTCGATAACCACAGTCGATGCCTTCTAATGCTTCAAACCTTTGACTTTTCATACCAATTTAACACAAATTCATGTTTACCAGGGGGTTTCTGCGTTTTCCAAGGGGGTCCAAGGTAACTTTTTTCTTGCTTTTGTATATAAACTTAAGAACCTTGCAAATTCCAAGGGAACATACTCCACCAATAAAGTTCTTTCAAATGACAGCTAGGTCAATGACCTTGTGACCTTGACTCTGACCTATATGCTAAAAATGGCTTTTTCGAACTTTTACCATAACATTTGAATCATGAGAGATGGATACTTCATAGTTGGTATGCTTACTCCACTAATAAAGTTCTTTCAAATGACATCAAGTCTATGACCTTGTGACCTTGACTGTGACCTATATGCTAAAAATAGCTTTTTAGAACTTTCACCATAACATTTGAATCATGAGATATGGAGACTTCATAGTTGGTATGCTTACTTCACTAATTTAGTTCTTTCAAATGACACCAAGGTCAGTGACCTTGTGACCTTGACTGTGAATTATCTGCTAAAAATAGTTTATTGAACTTTGCTGCCGTAGTGTTTCACAAACACATCTTGTTTTTTTTTTTTATAAAAATGTTTTTCAATTTTCACTAGTCTGCCCATTGTCACGTGTTCAGTGATATCATTTGTCCCTTCCTTTGTTTAAATTTAGTTGACAGCCCCAGATATGTAAATCTACCCCCCTTTTATGCCGTCTTGATCTCTTTACCTTCTTTTGATTATTTTTTTAAGCAGATAAAAAGCAGGGATTTGAGAGGTAAAATAAAGAAATAAACTGAAAGAAACCGTCGGAAACCCATGGGTGATCTAGTCTGATAAGTAACTTGGCCGAGATCACCCGTGGTTTCCGATGATGAAAAACCTTAGGCCTGTCAGGGTGTATGTGAGAGCATGTGGGTGGTTTTTGTTTGGGGAGGGGGTAATCTTTTAAAATTCGATGTAACACCGCTCTACACTAACGTGTAGCAAGTGGGGAGGGGGGTCTAAATGCTCCTACATTTTAGTACTGTAGGGAGGGGTTCCTGCTCTGTTTTCAAATGAAATGGTAAGAGGGAAACTGAGAGAGAAAAAATACTATTAAAGAAGGCTAGTTACGTATACTGCAATAAATGGAAAAGTTTCATAAAGAAATGTCTATTTTGATTGGGATCGGAATGCATTAAAATATTTCTGAATGAAAATGTCAGTGACAAGATTATAGGACCTCATCGCATCCTCACCAAAACAATGGGCATAATAGATGGTGTAGACGTTGGCATTCTTGTAGGGCTTGGGGTTGACATCATATGTTCATATGGTCTTTATCGTTTGTACAAACGAGCATTGCGGAATGCAGTAAACATAGAGGTAAGCCCTTGGACTTGGAGATTAAAACCTGTGATCATATGTGAAAGAGAAAGTAGGATATGATACAAACGTATTCTCTTTGGGAGACAGACATCTCGGCCCAACGACACCTCGGCACATGACGGTTGACACCTCGGACCTAAGAAGTCGGCCCAAAATTATTGACACGTCGGCCCATACCCCCCCCCCCCGACCCCCCTCTAGATCCGCGCATGGGACCGAACTTTATTAATTGTCCCCCGTTTTTGCGAAAGCTACGGGACATTAACGACATACACAACGTACCTAACCTACGGATAATTTTTCAAGATATTCTTAATTCATTATTATAGATCTAGTGCCACCAGATGTTCATTAAACAAAAAATCAGCATACATTAATCTGTTAATTACCATAGGTTTGGAAATTAAGATATCCACTGATTAAAATTTTTGTATTATTCAAAGAAAAATGCATCAAAACTACTAAACTTATACTAGTATTCTAGATGGGTTTTCTTTAATCTAAAGTTGTTTCAAAAGACAGTAAAACAGCAGACATTGAAAGGTAGGGCCAAGCAGTTCATTTAAGGAACTCTTCAACTCCATGGAAAAAGACAGTAAAATTCAAACTATTGGCAAAGTTCATGCTTTGCCCGTAGGGACCTGATATTAGAGTCAGATGAAATAAAATAGGAGGTGCACAATGACATTATGTAATAAAGAATCTGTGAAATTTTCATTAAATTTTATTCAGCAGAGGAGTAGCGGAGAAAAGATTGGTACCCTTCAATATTAAAGAAAATGTCAATGTTTTGCTATGGGATATACCCGAAATATGTTTCCGGTTCAAATGTAAAATAGGAGGTGCATAATGGCACTATGTAACAAAGAATCTATGAAAGTCTCATTAAATTTCATTCTGTGGTATAAGGCCGGTATACACGATGAGATTTGTAGTATAATGCAAGTATTAATAATTATGATAGTGCAGATACTTTTGAATTATAATACTTTCCTGTACACGCTAATACATATCTTATAAGATTGTTAATAAACTAAGTATTCCAACGTGTTTTTCCCGGCCATATTTCTATCTCCGTCAAAGTAATAAAATTGGAGGATGAGGCTCTGATAGCAGTGTCAATCATCGTACTATGCTCTGCTTTAAGGCCGGAATACACGATGAGATTTGTAGTATAATACAAGTATTATAATACTTTTGTATTATAATACTTTTTGTACACATGCTAATACATATCTTATAAGATTGTAAATAAACTATTACAATCACATGTTTTCTCCTGCCACATTTCTCTCTCTGTCAAAATACACAATGTAATGAAAATGATAATAAGCTCTGCTTCTAGCATCTTTTTTGTGGTAGATACAGCTTGATATATTCCACAAGTCCTCTTCCCCTTCCCATAAAACCACGAGTTCTTCGATATCTTTACTTAAAAAGTTGGCCATTATTCACCATGTGCTTTATTTAGTAATGATATAAATAGGATGACCCCAAATGTGAGTACATTTGATTGGTTATTATTTACCATGTGCTTTTTTTAGTAATGATAAATATAGGATGACCCTTGGTGTCATTTCATTTAATTGGTTGAAAGTGATAGGTAAGTTAAGATTTGTATCAGGAAATAGAGCATTGCTCTATTCTTAATACAGTTTTATAAGATTCGAAAAATCTTAGGCTTTAATATTCCTATTTCATGTGTATACACATCACATTTGACACGATCTTTCCAAATATCCAATGAATTTTTCATCATGTGAGATTGACCTTGAAGTGTGACCTATTGACCTACTTTTCCAAAATTTATCATTGATTATAGAATACTATTTATTACCATCAGTGCCCTATGGGCATAAACATATAACTTTTGTAGAAGATTTTTGTATACTTTTATCGCTGATAAATACGTTTCAAAACACGAGTATGCTTTTGTATTTTACCTAATGACCTTGACATTTATTTTCCCTAATTTTTAGTTAAAATTTTGAAGGAGACAAGATAGGGCATTCTTAATTGACTCTTGTCCTACCCATGACGTGGCAATTTCCAATAAAAATATGTATTATGATTTTTAAATCTCTTGAAATCAGAATTTTCCAATCTATGCCAATATAATAACATTGATTTTATGATATTAATATAATATGGATATCTTCCAAGTTCTGACATTACTGCAAAATTTGCACTTTTCTTATGAACACCCAGTATAAATTTACAAAACTTCAAATGTAGCTTGTCAGCTTCTGAAACATTATATACATTGAGTCATGCGGAAATACGCAATAATACATTATTATGGTAAGTAATGTATACTATTTCAACATAGTAGCAATTCTTTCATACCATTTTATAAATATATTTATGTTATAAAATTAAAAATAAAGTTGTATGTTTTCGTATCATTTTGCATTGTTCCTCTGACGATTTGAAGCATATGACAATTGACATGGGTCCATAATCTGTGAAAAGGAATGGACTATAAATTTAACATTTCTTTTTTATTTTGACATGAAAGGAATTTTCTTAATGTACAATGTGTTTGAAACCATAACTTACAATTCTTTTGTGAATGTTTTCATAAGAAATGGTGGAGACAATGTTCAATGCATGCTTAACCCCTCATTGTCACCGATATGGAGACTCCAAATTAATGATGTGTCGCGGCACTTTTTTTATTTATCAATTAGCACCTTAATTATGTCTTCTCATTCCTCGATTATAGCCAATATACTTGTGGAAAATTTTGTAGAATAAAATTTTTTTTTATAATTTATTCAATGACTTTTTTGAATAAAAATGTTATTTTAAGATGCAAATTCTGACATCGGAAAAATAATATATTTCTCAATGAATATTTGGTTGGGCCGAGGTGTCTTATGTATGGGCCGACCTGTCCTTTATCTTTGGCTGACCTGTCTGAGCCGAGTTGTAATTGGGCAGAGATGTCAATGGGCCGAGGTGTCGTTGGGCAAGTACCTGTGGTCGTTGGGCAGAGGTGTGAGTGGTCCCACATTCTTTTATTTCTCATGCATGGTTGCAATCCATCTAAAGAGAAAATGAGATATGCAGCTAGATCCCCATCAAATAACATGTCAAATTACCTTTATTAACAAAGCATTTTTTTTTTATAAGTTGACGAGTATATTTCTGGGAAACTTCTTTTTTTTTAATCTGTTTAGCTGTTATTTATCAGGTTTGACGAAATTTCTTGATTTAGCTATAAAGCTTGAAGTAGCTATGTCGCTTTATTAAGCTTTTCAAAATACCTTGAATAAGCTATTTTGTCATACTTTCCCCCCCCCTGAATGCATTTTTTTCAGTATGTTGCACTTTAACAAGTCGAGACCACTAGATTCTCTGATGTCAGCATGAATTCGCATGTAAATTAGCTATCTGTTTATTTTACCTACTGATGAATGAGTCGCAATGCATTGTGGGCTACTACAAGTATTCAGCTGTGTTGAAAATAAAGGGCAACTTAAACTGTCCCTTGGAAACTTATTTTCTATTCTTTTTTGAGATTTATGAAAGAAATATTTAAAATGATGTATAATCTTTCATTTCTATGCTCACATTTTCAAAATTTTCTTTATGAAGCCTTATATCAACTTATAATACATCGGCCTAATTAAAACATTGTTCAAAGAGACATAGGTGCTATTGTGTCGATAAAGAAGCGAGGTTTTTTTTTTTCATGTGATATACGTGTACATAGTTTTAGACAGCAATACAAGGTACAAAATTGTTATTTTACCCTTCAATATTATCAATTTTTTTTCTATCCACATGCAAACGTCAAAGCGTTTGTACGGTATTTGAAGCAATGATTAATCATCTAAAACAATTCCAATATTAAATGTGAGCATGGAGCAATGTCTGAGAAATATAATCTTTCAATTTCGGACTTATTAAGTGATAAAGAAGCTCTACGGTTTCTCCAGTGACAAATTAAATATTGTGCAGTAAAACGACGAAAATCATGTCGCCATTGAATCGTAAACCTGTTGAAGACTGTCATGCTTTGGGACTCATTCACTTGATTAGAGAACCGGTGTGACGAAGACATTGTCACATGTTGAAAATTGCCTTCCGTAAAAGGTAGTGGTTTCGTCCTGTTTTATATGGTGATAGTTTTTAAACTTTGTATTGTTCTGAAAGGAATTTTTGAAAAAACTTGTTCATTTAACTGAACAACATTTCTTCATTATGATTTTACTGGAAAAAATAGAAGTAAGGAACAGTTGATATTTTATCTTTCAAAATGTGAGCTTTTAGTAATGAAAACTGGTGGGTATATAAGTAAAATTGAAAGGGCAATGTATTAGAATTCTCTCGGGAGAAGGTAAAATCCCTTACTAAATTTATAATGTGTCCTTTCTATTTGTAATGAAGCAAAGCATAGCGTGATTGGAGATTCCTCCGACTCTAACCCCTGCTTTTTATATTGATTGTGCAGGGGCCCCTTCACAATCACAATATAAAAAGCAGGGGTAAGAGTCAGAGGAATCTCTGATTAAGCATAGGGGATTTGCTCTGAAACAATTTTGAAGAATGAAAATGGAGGTGCAATGAAAATAATTACTATCAATAATTTACTTTTTATGTATTTTGAAATACCTACTGTTTACATTTGTAGAATGTTGAGCTGTATCAAATCAACCAAGACCTGCATAAAAAGCTTGAATATATGCCCTACAGAACCATACCATATGGATGTATAGAAGGAGTGGTCAGCCCTGTGGGAACCACATTGAAGAGTCATTTCAAGGAGAACACGGAGGGAGTCATGCAACACCACTCTCTGATTGAACATAAAGCAAGGAGGGTCCAAGGCATTTGGTACAATTTTAGTTTTATTGTAGTAACTGATGGGTCACCTGAAAATCTCATTAAATTGTAAAAATTTCTGACTTGCTCTTTACATTGGTTTATGTAATTTAAAAGACTATTATGCTATTTTTTTAAAGGTCTGATGTGAAAAATGCCATAAGAGACACACTGGAAGTGATTCCATTCTACCTCATTCCACATGGAAACGCGTGGTATCCCACAAAAATCATGGTTACTGAGCCGAACTCTGCCCACCACATTGATGAAGAGTTGACCATCACTCATGAAAACTTCGTCCAGGCCCAGTCTAATGTATTTAAAAAGGGAATGGAACTTGTCAGTGGGGAGGTGACCAAGGGTTACCAGGAATCAGAGAAAATGTTAATAGTTGGCACACACCTTCTGGCTATTGGTAAACTTGTTAAAGAGGGTAGTGAAATTAAGATGAAACCACCATCGGATGAATATAAGTATATCATCTCCAGAAAAACCAAGGATGAGTTAGCTAGACTGCTCAGAAACAAGGCCACATTGTTAAAGGTCTTTCTAGGGATATTTGGAGCAGTGGGAGTTGCTCTTATTTGTTACTTTGTCCGTAGATTTTACAGAAAACTTAGAAGTCAAGAGGAGGAGGAAAGATTTAGGCGAGATCTTAGGAAGAAACGAGAGATAGAGGAACAAAGACGGGCTAGAGCTGCACACAGATCAAATCCGGACAGTCTGTCCTCCAATGAATTGTCTGATAGCAATAAATGTGTTATCTGTCTTAACAATGAAAGAGAGGTTGTACTCCTAGATTGTGGACATGTTTGTCTGTGTGGAGACTGTGCATATGCATTACCAGAACCAAGATTATGTCCTATATGTCGTAGTAAGGTAGTGAGATTTGTTACAACTTACACTCCATGATTATACTGTCTAAAAAATTAGATATCTATTTTAGCTCTGAGTGCTGATCAAAGTTTATATTTTTGTATATTAATCTAGTGTATGAGACAGAGAGAGAGATAGAGAAAAAGAGAGAGAGAGAGAAAAGAATTTAATAAAAATTGATTGATATTCATAATTGGATTCCGTTATTAACTGTTAAAAGAAAATATAAATATGTTGTAGTAAGGCCCAGACTAGGATGGCTTTGTGCTCTAAGGATCAGGGGGCATCTTGTAATACCATATAAGTAGAATTTTTGGCGAGGATTTAATTTTGGCAATATTAACTAGGGTGTCACATCGCTAAAATTTAATATCACTAAAAATTAATTCCGTATTATTTGGAATAGCTTCTTTACTCGGCATTTTAATATCGCTAAATTTACTTCTCGCTAAAAATAAAATACCAGATTTTAGGTGGAAATCGTTAAAATTGCGCCTTGCTAAAATTTCCCACAACTATTTAAGTTTCCATTGGAAGCCCAGGTGTGAAAAACAAGCTATGTGACATATCAGTGTTGTTGAATTTTTCAAAAAATGTTGAAGGACTTTTTGCAAGAATTAAAAAATAAATATTTAGGACTTGTGTTTACATCAAATGGAAAACTGAAGTTGGCTTCTGAACAACTTTCTGTCAGAACATGCTAAATGGCATACCGGTATTAAGCACTGAAATCAAGTTTACCTGGAAATAACAACCTTTCAGTTCAAGTTTTACTGAAATTATACCCTTCATTGATTGTTCCAATTATAACATACGCATCTGAAATAGGGTTCACAGACTATAGATTAGACACTCGTATTAAATCCTTCAAATGGTTTTTCCATTTGAAAAAATTCAAAATTGTATTCTCATATATATTCTAGGTGTACATCTAAGTTTTTGATAAACTTCCTATTTCAATTATTCAATGATTTAAAAGATATATTACCTGTACATAATTCTAGATTGAAAGATATGTTATTCTTGACAAGATTAAAAAAGAAAATTCCTCAAGCAAAATGGAAGGATGACTGGCAGCATATAAGGAAATGACTTTTGAATAAACATTGAAATAAAGTGCATGTATATTTTATTTTTATCAGTTCAAAAGTTGATTATTGCTGAAACTTACAAAAAAGTTGAAGAGGAATATTTTACTATAATTTTGAACATTTTCAGATTCTCTTTATAAACCACTAAACTCATTTTCAACCAATTACAATAAACCTTTAAGTACAAACATGGATATTGTGCAATTCATGGATTTAGCAAAGATATCTTGGTTCCCAAGCTATATAAATATTATATAATAGCAAAATTTTAATACAAATATAACAGATATAGTAAAGTAATTTCTTAGGTCCCAGTGACTTCATTATAACCAAGTTTTACTATATGTTGTGAGTGATATGTAAATTGGGTATATTTAACGCAATCACTGGGTATAGAGTTGGCGTATTCATGAATTAGCGCTACACACTTCCGCACTGTATATTGAACATGGCAGTATTCTTGAATTAACCCATCAATGTTATTGCCAAAGATTGCAAGAATATGAAGCCCACTTTTAAAATAAACACAGTATACATGTATTAGAAGGGGAGGAAAAAATTATAAATTTCATGGTACTTTCCCCCCCAAAGCCCAAGGGTTTGACTCTGACTTAGGACAAATTAAAGCCATCAAAATTAATGCAATTCCAGAATTCTGCTTATTCAAGTCCTGAACATCAAGCATTCAACTGTTGAAAGTTTTTTAAACAAGAGGCCCATGGGCCTTAAAGGTCACCTGGGTATTGTGTAACAACTTTCAAACAATGAACCTTGGTTCGTGTTTTAAACCAGAGGCCATGAAATTTACAATTCACAATTTTGAAAGAGGCACCATTGCTTATCATAATTATAAACTTAGCATGCTTACTCTATTTACTTAATACTAGTACCCAGAGGTAGATCATAGTAAGAAAGAGAAAATGCACGTCCACTTTATAACCAGTTTTGCACCTCACCCCAAAGGAACCACTGACCCTGCAAATATTATCACAAAATGGTTGATTAATACCAAAGAGCAGATTTCGAAGCATTAATTTATTTTTAGACTATGTAACAACCCCGACCCCTCCCAAAGGGGGTGGGGGACGGGGCTTGAAAATTACCATTTTGCTAGATGTACCTTTCTTCATCATAAATATATATATATACTTGGATCATTGGCACAAAACCCAGGAGCAAAGGAAAAGATTTTCCAAGAATAAATGCATTTTCACTATATAATCAATTGAGCCCCACCCTAACACCAAAACCCCTGACCTTGGGTCCACAAAATTCACAATTTTGGAAAAGGCACTCTTGCTCATTATAACAATGTACTTAGTACTGCCCAGAAGCAGAGAGGAAGATTTTCAAAGAATGAATGCATTTTCGCTATATAACCAATAGAACCCCACCCTAAAACCAGAACCCTGGGGCCATAAAATTCACAATTTTGGAAGAGGCACTCTTGATCATCATAACTATGTACTTAGTAAGTTTATTTAAAACCCAGGAGCAGATAAGAAATTTTCAAAGAATAAATGCATTTTCACTATATAACCAATAGAACCCAACCCTTACGCCAGAACCCCTGACCCTGGGGTCATAAAATTCACAAATATGGAAGAGGCACTCTTGCTCATCATAACTATGTACTTAGATAGTTTATTTGATACCAAGAAGCAGAGAAGAAGATTTTCAAAGAATAAATGCATTTTCACGATATAATCAATAGAGCACCGCCCTAACACCAGAACCTCTGACCCTGGGGTTCTTAAATTCACTATTTTGGAAGAGGCACTCTTGCTCATCATAACTATGTGTTTACTAAGTTTATTTAATACCCAAAATTAAAAGCAGATAAGAAAATTTTCAAAGAATAAATGCATTTTCACTATATAACCAATAGAGCCCCGCCCTAACACCAGAACCTCTGACCTTGGGGCCATTAAATTCACAATTTTGGAAGAGGCACTCTTGCTTATCATAACTATGTACTTAGATAGTTTATATAATACTCAGAAGCAGAGAAGAAGATTTTTAAAGAAATAATGCATTTTCACTATATAATCTATATAGCACTGCCCTAACACTAGAACCCCTGACCCTGGGGCCATGAATTTCACAATTTTGGTAAAGGACTCAATGCTCAATACATTCATGCCACCAGTTTGCCTGCTTGATGTCCAGGAGTAAAGAAGAAGATTTTTAAATATTGCACTAATTTTAGTGGTTTTGGCCCCAGGACCCAGGGGGGGGGGGGGGGGGGGGGGCAGAGACCATGAAATTCACAATTTATTTTCCCCTTCACCCTTAGATGCTGTATACCAAATTTGGTTGAAATTGGTTGAGTGGTTTCAGAGAAGAAGTTGAAAATGTTCAAATGTTAACGGACGATGGAGGACGGACGAAAACGGATAGCAATATGTCACCTGAGTTACTCAGGTGACCTATAAATTTTTTTTTCTCTGCCCTATGATGAACAAGATTTCCCCCCTTAAATTACGAACCTCATGGCCCCTTTATCAGGGGTGCTTATTACACAGGGCTCTTTTTTTTTTAATACAGTGGACCTTCAGATATCCAGACGCCAGATATCCGGATGCTTCAGTATCCGAACTACTTTTCATCGGAACAGATTTTTTAACTGACAAATTGACTGGGAACCAAAGCGTCCGGATAAATGAGGCTCAAATGTACATGTACCAGTATTTAAAAGTTGAGTGCTTTAATTCTTTGAAAATCCACCTTTTCTCTCCTAGGTACTGTATGTATACTAAATTAAATTGGCGTCTTCAAAATTTTGCCCTATCACTGGGAGGCGCGTTGTTGGTGTAATCATGAGTTATAGTCCTGTCATCTGCCATGCAGTGTATTATTTGTATTTAAGTAATTTCCTGGCAGTCTTCATGAATTAGTGCATCGATGTCTGCGCCAAAACCGTTTGTTTTTCTTTTTCCAGGGGGTGGGTTGGGATGTAGGGATGGGGGATTCCCCAGTCCAAAAAAAATCCAACCCAGAAATTTCTTGACTATTGAGGAAATAAAACTGTAAACTTACTTCTCAGGAATGAAAAACCTATATTTAAATCCGCATTTTCAAGGAGAGGTCCAATGATCTTAGGGGGCTCAAAGGTCACTTTTACCTGGATAAGTATAAACATGGTCACCTGAGTATTAAACAACACTGAGAAGAATCCATGAAATAAGACAAAACCAAAAGATGAAGATACAGATAAACTTTTTTATCTCAACATCAACAGGACCATAAAACGAGATATCATTATATATTTAAGACTAAACGTCCAAGATTTCGCTTTTTAGCAAAGCAATGACAAGGTGTTTGTTTATCAATTAAAAGCAAAGGGGAATAACTCTTCAAGGCCAGGACACGATCATAGAGCACATTCCGCTTTCATATACACATACTGATTCCAACACAATTATGTCTCAGTACTTGAAATCCAAGGTCATAAGAAAAATTTATAGTTTATGGTTGAGGGTTCAAACCAATTATGTCCTCATATTTATTAAATGCATGATTTTTTTTTTATTATATAAAAATAATATTTCTAGGTTTTTTCATGTGTTTGCATCTTCATTTATGCAAGTATCTGGTTTCCCACATGCATCAACTTTTATCTTTTGTTCACCTGTATGCGTCCTTATATGTCTCTGCAAGGATGTCTTATGAATGAAGACCTTCCCACATAGATTACAATCATGTAGATCTTCACCTGTATGTATCTTCATATGGTATTAACGTAGGCAACCCATTTTATACCATTCGGCTCACCTCGGCTGACTACGGTACCCTACATCAAATCATTGATGTAATCGGCCGAGGTGTGCCGAATGATTTTATACGATAACTTTGCGCATTTTAAGATCTAAGATTAACATCCACTGAATATTTTCTCCTTTATTTCTTAAGAAAATCCATTGCGTTAATCACTGCATGAACTACATTAGGCATGTCCCCTTATGGAACGCCGTCACTGCCTTATAGCAGAGCACAACATTGTATTGCGTCAACCTTCCACTACATTATGTCAAAACTTTATGACATATACTCACACTACTATTGCATTGTGTCAACCTTCCTTTACATTATATCAACTCTTTATTACATAAACCAACACTACTATTGCATTATGTCAACCTTCCATTATATTTTGTCAACTCTTTATGACATTAACCCACACTACTATTGCATTATGTCAACCTTCCATTATATCATGTCAACTCTTTATGACATTAACCCACACTACTATTGCATTATGTTAACCTTCCATTATATTATGTCAACTCTTTATGACATGAACCCACACTACTATTGCATTATGTCAACCTTCCATTACATTGTGTACACTCTTTTGACATTGACCCA
>PRKT01000516.1:5313-32001 GCA_003671525.1 Saccostrea glomerata | reverse complement strand
ACGGGGGGGGGGGGGGTATGTTTATTGACAAAAATGATAAAAATGCTTATTTTCCACCAATTTCAAAGAGATTTACAACTGAAACATTGTATTTTATTGATATATTTATGTTTTATTTATTTGCCTAAAACATAAGAAAAAAGATAAGGAATATTTAAACATATCCAAGACTATTTCGAAATATGGTGATGCTTGAAACTCTGATTTCAATGGAAAATATCGTTTACCCCTTTTTTTAAAGACTGGAATTATGGATAATTGACTGTTTAGCGCTGGTATTAAGGACATACGCAACATAGTTTGAACTTTATTACATTTTTCCCTGGCGTTGATGAGTTCCAATACTTGAAGGAACTGTAGTGTGTACAAGATTTTATTGTCTACATATGCAATTGACACATCTTTTTAATCAAATTTCGATAAATAAAACACCTAAAATATATGTTTAGTATTTTTTTGTATATTTTTCTTTGAATTATACAAAAATTTCATTGATATCTTTTCAAAACCCCTGGTGATGCATGCTGATTTTTTTATCTACGAACTTCCGATGGCACTATAATCTTGAATTTAGAATATCTTAAAAAGTTATCAGTAGGTAAGGTACGTTGCGTATGTCCTTAAGACAATTCATCAATTACCACCGAACTGTTCTTTGTATTAAACAAAGATTCTATGGCCAAATTGCTATCTATATTGAATTAAATGGTTCCAAAATGTAGGCGGGAATCGAGATGTCATGACCAGTTTTATGAAAATCTTGTATCCTTTGGGTCAAATAAAGACTACCTTTGGGGTGAAGTGCTGAAGTACATAGTTACATAAAAGCCAACCCGTATAGCAGCGCCCACCCCACCCACCCACACACAATGGGGAGGACCCATGCAAGGGCAACTCAGGTTTTAAATCATTTCCAAGATACAATGAGCCCTATAATGACCAAACTTACATGGATGGTACATCTTAGGATGCATACTACCAGACTTGCTTCGGATGCTGAATCTGACCTACATTTTCTGGATGAGTGAACAGGTAAAAGTTTTTGATGCAGGATTCATTTACAAGTAACTATGAGCTCTTTAATGACTTGCATGGATGATACAACTAAGGTTGCATTCTACCAGGCTGGCTTCAGATGCTGAATCTGACCTACATTTTTTCTGGATGAGTGAAGAGGTTAAAATTTTATGCAGGTTTCATTTCTAAGTAACTATTAGCCCTATGTTGTGCAAACTCGCATGGATGATATTCTTAGGATACATACAAATGGACTTGCTCCGGATGCTGAATTCGACATACATTTTCCAGATAATGGACCAAGCCAGGTAAAATTTATGGGTGCAGGTCTATCACCAAGAAACTATAAGGCTAAAATTAACCAAACTTGCCCAAATGATGCACCAAGGGATGAAAACTCTTATACTTGCTTTAGATGCTGGATTTTGATCACATATTTTCGTGATGAAGAACTAGTTTGATATAGATTTTATATAGGTCTATTCCAAAGTATCAGATCAAAATTGCATAAATTTCGCATTTTTGGATGTACACTTTTTATTGGGTAATTGTGTGACTTTGCCTTACTTAAAGACAGCATTCGTTGAGGTGAGCTCTGTAATCTATGATCAAGGGCAGATAACTCTTCAAAAACTGTAAATGTGCAAAATGACCATCTCCTTACATGTTATAAGTCTTGTGAATTTGGTTTATTTCACTTTTATCGTTTTCTACCTGTGTGCTTTTAACTAGTTTAAAATTATTTAAAAGCAGTCAAAATCCCTTCGTTATACATTGAATACCTTAAAACTGAAAAAAGAGAGAGAGAGAGAGAGAGAGAGAGAGAGAGAGAGAGAGAGAGAGCTCTCCGACAAAAATACAGACTTGTTCTTCCATCCCAATTTTATCATAACCAGCGAGCTACTGCAGTGATCTTCTGTACATGGCTTAATTAGGCCAAAAAAAAAACTATCGAGAACAGATCGGGTTTGGTATTCTCTAAATTACGAATAAACAAAAATACATGCAAAGACGGTGGTAGACGACAAAGTACTTGTTTTGGATGCTGGTAGTACAGAGACAAGCTGCAAGTAAAAAATGTCGTGCATTGAGGGGAAATGGTTTCGTGAAATGAACGAAATGTGGTCTGGATATTGTGTGTCTTTGCAAATAGAACAAATTTTGCACCAAGAAAAGTCTAAATTTCAAGAGATCCTCGTGTTTAAAAGGTAAGAGCACGTTAGCTCAAGTATGCATTTATCACGGTGACCCGATGAAGGTGATAAGAGCTTGTTAATTTCCCCCGATGAATTTATTGAACAAAATAAAAAATCTGTGACTTGCGTAACGAGAAAAGAAATATAATTGAGGATGAAAGGAAAAAATGCATTTTCTTGTTTATACATGATCATTACATGTATTTTTTAGTTTTTTAAAGACATTTCATTAAAGCTAGGGATTCAAAACAAGAAGATTATATAAAATTGCCAAAATATGAACTTCCAGAAATAATATTCGTTATTTAAGTGATCATCCTTTGGAGACACAATTTCTATCAAGTATTTACGTTTTAAATTATGTTCTTGTCATGACATGACAACTTTTTATTACATGTACATGTTTTAAATATAATAGATAAGGCCTAATAATTTTAATATTGTATCCAAAACATGTATGGTTGCATAAACCTAGAGCCAAGAGTATTGAGAAATACCATCTTGATCCAACTGTACCCCCTGGAGACAGCATTCTCTGCAGAGTTGACACATATTTTATAATAATTTTCAATGTAATTATTTAAATATGTCCCTATTTTCATAAAGACCCCAACCTTTAATGCAGTTTGTCAGTCTAGAGAATCTCAGATATTTGAAAGGGTTAAAAGTCCCTAATCTTGACATTGCACATAAACAACTATTAAATGTACAGTTTGTAACTAAAGAAAAAGTGTATATATGTATGTAAAATATGTCTGGTAAAATATGTCAGAGTCTTATTGTGAAGCATTTATGCATGAAGAAGGAAACAATAGTATCTCAGGCATTTCAGTTTTTAAACTGTCAAGCAAAGAATGAGTCGCCTTAACATCCTATTTTAGGTCCCTACCAAACTTTAAATGAAGTGAATCCAAATTTTTTTTAAAAGAAATATGATTAAGATCTACTTATACATTATTATATCAGGTAGATAATATGTACAAAAGCAATGCCTTGTTGTCATAAATCAAAACTGAAGCAACAAACCAGTGTCATCATTGGGAATTTGACATCCAATAAGAGTGGTTTTCAGATCACCTAATCAATATCTTGAAAAGAGATGGGACTATCCATCAAATCTCTCTCTCTTTCCCTCTCAATTTGATTAGTATGTGAATGGTATTAGTTTACAAAAATTTTAGCATTGACTGTCACAATATAAAAAGTTATTCTTTGGTAAATATTTTAAGGACATACATTATGATAACATTAGATTTAATTTGTTGAATCCTGAAAATGGTAACCCAACAGAAAAGACACTCAATCTAAATAAGATCAAGGTCAAGTTAAAAGCTGGACACCACTCTGTAAATTGTAATATTGAAGAGGTCAATGAGGGTGAAATCAAGATTAACACAATCATTATAATTATAAAATGACCATTTTATCAAACATGTTTGATATACAGGTTGTATACAGGTATGTGTTTTAAGATGTTGGAAAAATATAACCAGTCCTATTGGTAATCTAGAAATCTTTGGGTCCCATGCCTTTGATTTCTTTTTGATTTCCTTGAAATAAAAGTTCAATAAATTCATAATTATACTTATCAAGATCTATTATCTATTTCTTTTTAAAGTACGGTAGGTCAAAGTTTTAGATTTGAAGGTACATGTTATACAAAAGATTATGCAAAATATCCAGGTTACGTCATTTCTTCAATCGTGATTAACAGTAACAAAAATAAAAAGGAAAGAGCTAAAGAAAAATTAAGAATGTATTCAATGTAGTCAAATATTTATGAAAAGAAGATGATTGTGTCTTGGAGCACATTGTCAAATGTCCCAGTTCAATAGTAGAAATTTGACTTTTTGTTTTAACAATTTACCTTGGCCTGGAATCTTTGTCTGTTCTTTGGCCACAACTATTACCTATTTTGCCATGTATATAGATTACCCTACATGATCTTCTAAAACCTCATTAAATTCATTACAGGGTTAAGGACCTGACAAGGTGTGAGCCCTGAAATTTACTTTTCCTAAGTAAACGGTTGTGGCTTCAAGGCTCTGTAGTGAAATATTAAAAGTGCATTTCTTTATTATCCCCCAAAATATCAAATTATTTTCAATGTTATGATAGGCACTGAATCATGTAACATTCTGAAATGATCCTATGAGATAGATATATCAGGATAAGGACATCATTGAATCCCCCTTAAAAAAATAACATATTGGCACACTAGTAATTGAATATTTAGGTATAATAATGTAATGTTTGTGTTTTACCAGTTCTTTTGCCAATTAAATTTAAGGTAAACAGGGATATACTTGTGTCTAGATTACCCTGTCTGTTGTGTCCATTTATCACACACAGTTGAACTTCGGTATCTGGAACTCGGATATCTCAAATACCATGGATGTGCCAAAGTGATCCCGATGTTCCAACCACATATTCTTTTAGTATTTCATCCTTGATATCTTGAATCATTGGATAAGTCACATTTTTCTTAGTCCTATTTATTTTAAGATGACACAAGGTTTAACTTTAATTGGAATAGCTGTGATGCACTATTGTTCCTTCAAACAAGTGGGCACATCAGACAAAAGTGAAAAAATCTTTATGATGTCATAATTTCCTTGCAACCTATGTACTCAACTATTTTATTTACTTTTGAAATAAACACTACAAGTGAGTTTTTAAAAACAGTCATGAATTAAGGTTAAAGTAGAAAAAACATCACAAGCATGTGGTATCAACGAAAATTTAAATTTAGAAAGATATGACACTATAGTCTTACTTTGATTATGTAGATAAAGAAGAATTTTCCTTTTCAATATGTTAGATAAATATTATAAGAGACTTGATAGACAAGTTCTGTTTAAGAGATTTATACATAAAAAAGGGGGGGTGTATTTACAAAAGAACTTACAACTTGGGACACATGTTGGAGGGATCACTTTGATATGTTTTAATAAACAAAAGAAATTTGTGCCTCTTTTTCTGGACCATTTTCAAAGAGGAATATGAGAAACTTGTATGTGACATAAAAAAGGCTTGTTTACCAAGTTAAATCATATTGTAAATCAACTGAGCAAACATCAGTTTGATATCATATATTATGTAATATCATATATTGTCATCTGATCACATCCCGTGATGAATATTTGCAAAAACACTCGAGTTATATTTGACTATTAGATATGTGTTGCCACTTGTAACATGTTTATGTGCAAACTTTGATAAAAGACAAACATCATTTTATGCTTTTTCAAAAAGACCAATTTTTAAGCGAAATAAAAGATATTTTATTTTCAAAATTTATTGCCATCAGGTCATGCCATAATACTATGATGTCATACTTTACATTTTTCTACAGTTCATGCATTACTCAGTGCTTCCTTTACAATTTTGAAATGTTATATAATTGATATAATAAGACAATGATATAGTCAGCTGAATTATTTTGTAGCAAATCGTTTGGGAATGTGCTGGTTCTTGACGGTATTATTCAGTGTACGGAGAGAGATGAGCATGCATACCAAGAGATGATAGCCCACCTACCACTGTCCTGTCATGAAAACCCTCAGCAGGTATACAACAGCACATCATGCAGTACTGTAAAATCACATATCTCCAAGGGTTCACATTTTCGAGGTTTGAGAAAACTATATTGGTTCATGGGGATTTGATTTCCTGGTTGAACTATTGTTCAGTAGTAATACATGTTTTTGTGAAAAATTGCATTTCATGGTGGACATAAATTTGTGGGTTTCTTCATACCTTGAAAACCATGAAACTTAAATACCGAGGAGAATTAGTGATTTCACAGTATGTCCTAATACTAAGTAGACACAATGTAACACTTTACTTGAAATACCATGTATGAATATTAAACTTTTGGTACATGTTATTGTACAGTCATAATGAAAAAAAAATGAAACAGGAATTTACAGAAATACTTGCAAAGCTTATTTTACTATCTTTTATTTATTTATCATAAAATCCAGTACATTTAGGTTGTTTGAATTTCTTGCTGACAAAGTGTGATGAGTTGAAAATAGTTTGTCAAACCAGAAACTAGCAAAAAAAAAAAAACCAAACCTAAAACCAAAACTTAAAATTAGGTACCTGTATAACTTTTGAAATAATTTTAAAATAGAACAAAATTGTCACAGTGTGCTTTAACATAGATAGTCCATTTTCAGTTTTATATGGTGTCAGGACTAGACTTGGTATAAGAGTGTTCTATGTTTGTGTTAAGTATAATGTTTATATCTGTCTACTAAGCTTCCTTGCTTTAGGTGCTTGTTGTGGGGGGAGGAGATGGAGGCGTGGTCAGGGAGGTTCTGAAGAATACCAGTGTCCAAAAGGTCATTCTGTGTGAAATAGACGAGGTAATGTTCATTCCAACAAAGTCACCTTAAATTATGTTTGATAATATAATTTTTATAAGAAGATGCGTTGTTCAAATACATAGAATATGGTGATACCTGTATCAGTTTCTGAACTTAGATCCATATATGTTTTTTTGACTTTGATCACCGTAAAAAACCTTGTCATTAATTATGGAGAGTGTTCAATACTTTTTAATAAAGTGGACCTTTAAGACATATGTTTACTTCACGTTCTTGTGTTTGGAGACAGCGGGTTATAGAAGTCTGTAAGAAGTACCTTCCCTCCATGGCGTCCTGTCTCAGTGACCCTCGCGTGACCGTGTTTGTGGGGGATGGAATTAAGTACATGAAGGAACACAAGGGACAGTTTGATGTCATCATCACTGATGCTCCAGATCCTATTGGTAGGTCAAAAATTATAAAAATTCTCATTGTAATGTATGAAACTCTTAAATATTACAAACCCTCATATATTATATATTTCTTTAAAAAAAGAGAGTTTATAAGTCATTTCATGTTTTAATAAAAAAAAATGTCAGCCATGCTGAAATTTTACAAATCTTGGACATGCAATACTGACTAGAATTTAATACTCTGTCTGAACTATTAAAAAACAGTAGATGTACATCATGTACAATGTGCTATATTGCTTATCATAGTTTGTTATCATATACACTGTTAAGCCACATAGTTTTTTCCTGTCGGCAACAAATTTTTTTTCCTTAAGGAAGATTTTTATATGCTTATAGTAGCCTACTTGATTTATGATTAGATTAAAGGTCAAAATCATTTATAAACAAAATTATTAGATTGATTTTTGATTTGATCGTAGTTTAATATTATTGGAATATTTTAAGCAAGTTATTGTGGCAATTCAGACTTCTTGCACTTTGCTTCAGAGTTCTGAAGTGTTCCTTGTTTTCATTGCCTATTGGAGATAATAAAATTGAGAATCTGAAAATTGAAAACACCTCAAAGCTATTATTTTATGTCACTTCCCATGAAATTAAGAAGGCATATAGGCATAACTCTTATGTTAACCTGATGTAAACTTGTATGTATTTCCACCCGTGTTCCTTTGATTTTGAAAATGATCTGGATTGGGAAGTTCATTGCATTTGCTTTTTTGGTCAGTTGGTTAAAGGGCATCACATTTCCTTTATGGCTAAAAGAGTTTCTTACTGTAAATGCAATGACTCGGGAATTTTATGAAAAAACATTATTTGAAGGACCTTCGTATTTACCAACAGTCGCTTTAATGAAGAACTTATCTGAGTTCACTTTTGAGGTCCAAAGGTCAGGCTTTTGTTGCAAAAATCAAATTTTGGGCTTTTTTGAAAAAAAATTTAGAAGTTGGTAAGATGTTTGTATTTTAATTGCATCCTTTTGACTTGTCTGCTTTAGATGATATATTAAAATGCCTTTTCAGGTGCAGCAGCAGGGCTGTATGAGGAATCTTATTATGCTAGTATGAAGGCAGCTCTACGTACCAATGGAATCATCTGCTGTCAAGGTTAGACTCAGTCACAAGTCTGTAGTGTTTAACTTAAGTTGTCAAATTGCAAAATGTGCACTTTAGAATAACTCATAAAGTGTTAAAACATGAAGGGAACATTTGCCAAAGCATATACAGATGGATCAGTGTGCAGCTTTGGTTTCATTTATCTGGCATTAGAAATATGTTGTAGTCTGTGACTGGTGATTATAAAAGCATTCATAGATACAACTTATGAGCAAGTAATAATGTCAATTCATGTAAAATACAAGGAAGTAGAATAAAAGTAGTTACCCACAAAATTAAATCCCTACCAACTAATAATATTTTGGATATCCAAGAACATTGACATCCACCAGCTTGTTCATCCTTTACATAAACGCTGAGAACAACTGCATAATTATTTCTCAAACAGTTCTAAGTCCTTAAATTCCTTTGAACTATGGTCTTGTGTTCAATAATTATGATAGATATTACTCAAATTAACCTATAAATAACTATTTTTGGTAAATTGGCTTTCTCAGGTGAGAATCTGTACCTTGATCTACCACTGATTAAGAAGCTGATGGGAATCTGTAGACAGACTTTCCAGGCTGTGGGGTATGCCTACACCCTGATTCCAACCTACACAGGCGGCCATATTGGATTTGTCCTCTCCAGCACCAGTCCAGTAAGAAAAAATCTCGGCACACTTTGAATATGAGGTCATGCACTGTAAACCAACTTTTATTCATGTGCGAGAAATATTCACAAGTTTTGTGATCAGCTTTAAATCGCGAATATTACTCACCGTGAAAGACTTATTTTGCTTTGAATTAGAGGAGAAAGATTCCTCAGTCGCAAATTAATCATCACAGATTGATTTTAAACTTACGAATCAGGAATAAAAGATGATGCAAATGATAGTTGGTTTACAGTTTATAGAATCAGACAGGTTTCCTTTTTTAAGAAAAAAAAGTCTGTATTTGGTAAAGTTCAACATGATGTCATTATTAAAGGTCGTGCTGCAAGATCAAACATGTTTTTTATGACTATCTAGAGCATTTTTTTCTGAACAGCTTAACTGATGGATTTATAATCATGGATTATTTTTATTTAAGGATGTTAAATTTAATGAACCAAGAAGGATTTACAGTGAGAGTGAGATCAAAAAGATGAAAATGAAGTATTACAACTCAGAAATTCATAAGGCATCATTTGTGATTCCACAATTTGCCAAGGAGGTGAGAATTAAAAAAAGATACAGTTGTGTTCAAAATGTAAAGTTCTGTGTTTCAGATTTCAATTAATTGATGAAAAATTATTTTATATAAAAGCAGGGATCAAATTATGGATATGTAAAATTGTAGTATATGCTGAATTTCTCATACTTGTGGTAGATAATACATGCTCAAAAAGCAGAGATGTATTAGAGAGATTTGCTTTATTCATCTATTACTTCTGGAGAACCCATGATAGTA
The DNA here is from genome assembly GCA_003671525.1 of Saccostrea glomerata. Taxonomy (NCBI): domain Eukaryota; kingdom Metazoa; phylum Mollusca; class Bivalvia; order Ostreida; family Ostreidae; genus Saccostrea; species Saccostrea glomerata. The sequence goes on along the minus strand of PRKT01000516.1, from coordinate 22,460 downwards.
ACCTTTGTGCAAAGTGAAAAACTACATAATAAAATGAATGATAATTGTCATTGAAGTGGTAGCATGTCAAAGTTAAAAATGTTGCTTTAGAAAATTATGAATGTTCATCATTTTATATTATTGGATCTAAAATGAAGATAAATTCACTCTGTATGATCATTATCTACTCAACACAAAAAAATCAACAAAAATCCCAATCTTGTCACTGGCAGTATATGTGTTCTGAAATAGCATCACTTGCTATGTATGCATTCTGAGATAGCTTGAGCTCATGACATAATCCTGGACTGTATTTCAGGCCCTGGAACAGGTCTCCAATGGAGTTTCCGACACTTGATCAGCTGTTTTAACCTGAGTTGCCATCGCACTGATTACTGAGTAATCTGTATGACCTTCTTGCACTCTTCCTGCACTCCAGTAATGATGTGTGTAGACAGATGAATTTCAATATACAGCAGTGACGATCAAGAGTTCAGTCCCTTGGCCAGTTTCCATGAATATTTAGTCTTTTTTTTTATTCTATAAGACAGTTTTAATATAGATTTTATGTTAATATACAGTTTGAATAAATACTCAGTCTTTGTAGAAAATATGGGCATTTTTTAAATAGCAGTATTCTATCATGTTGATGATAAATTTTAAAACTTTTTAATATGCTAACAAAAACTGAACTTATTAACAAGTTAAGCAATGGTATACATGTAATAGTTTCAATTCAAATGAATTAAAATAATTGAAAGTATAGCTTCTAAATGAAGCTTAATAGCTTCTATTTAGATGTGTTGGCTTTAACAAATATCACCCATAAATTGCTTTGTCAGTTAATTGTTTGTTTACATAGAGTAAAAAAAATATACCTGGTATCTCTGTACTTTGGCCTTCACTGTAGTCTTGCATGAATCATTATCATATTACATGTTATTAGCATCAAGGATTTTGTTCCGTTTAAATTTGTCTTTCACACTGCCTGGAAATAGATGGACTTCAAATTCACCACACTGTACAATTGTCCTCTGTATTGCTTTGTTGTTATTGATCATATTTACTCAAAAGTTACAATGAGAAAAAAAATTTAATCCAATGTACAAACATTTCATGTTTCAAAATAGAATGTTACAAATGCTTTACAGCTAGCTACATTACAACAGGACATATTCGAACTGTGGTGAGGGCTTGTTCTGAGACACAGTTAGATTATTCTACATGTATCTAGTGCTGTACTTTTGCATACATTTTTGAAGCTCTGCATCATTTATTGCAAATAATGTTCTGTCTCAATTTTCTGCTGTAGGAAAAGTTTGGCAATGCCAATGGGTTTTTGTTTTAATTAAAAAAAAAACACAACAGCATCAAGCAATGAATGATATTTTTAAAAGATAAAAAAATGTATTAGGCCATAATAAAACTATTCCTAGTTTCTCATCCCCGCCCGCCCTGATTTTATACCCCCGCCTCGATTTTTTCTTATTTCTGTTTTTCTTCGTTTTAATTCTGATCGGGATCGGTATTCATCTACCATTCTACTTTCGTTTTAAATCCCGCGAATGTTGACATGATTTTGACAGCTGAAAAGATGGTAATTGCTGTAATACATGCGTATATATTTTAAACAAGGGTCATTGGTTGAAAAAGATTGGTGATGATGTGAAGTAAGAGATAATTGAACCTTTACTATGACTGTTATTCGGGTATATTTGTAGATAAGATTGCACCGAGTGACCAGGTCAATAAAAAATCTGCAAAATTGAAAAAATAAAAATATAAAATAAAAGCCGCCCGCCCGCCTCGATTTAAAAAAAAATTTGGATGAGAATCTATCTATTTATTATGGCCTTACTATAATTGTTGATGTTCTCTAATCAGTACAGGTACTTCATGATGCTTTCAGTTCACAAAATGGGGCTGTCATGTAGAACAATGCAATCATCATTTCTTTGTTAATACATGTATAACATTCCTAAATTTTATGTTATGCTTTAAATACAAAGTACTTTTTAAAAATGCTATTGTTAATGATTCTCCATTACTTTACAAGATTTGACTATTTATTGTCCTTCATATTTTATGTACCTGGTACTATTATATAGACCTTGAAAATTGTTTTAGATAAGTATAGTGTTTTGATTGTTATAAGACTGATACCAAATCAGATGTTAATTATTTCCACATGAGTTAGTTTAACATAGATTTTCTATAGCATCCTATGTCAGCTTGTGCCCTGTTATAAGTCACCCCCATGTTATTTTTTTATTAACGAAAAGTCAACTGATGCACTGTTGAAAATGAAAAGATATTTTATATCATGTTATGATTCTTATGTTATCTGCAAAAAAAAAAAAAATACTACAAAAAACGATTCATTAACTAAATATTGTTAAAAAGATTTGGGGGTGGAAGAATTTGTAGAAAATGAATTATATTGTATAATGAAACATTATAATACATGTATATTTCATGTTCAATGTAGAGGGAAAAATGGAACTATGAATGTGTGGTTCTAACATTTTTAAAAGTATTGGATTTATTTTGTCGTAATTTAAAGAAGTAAGTCAAAGGTCACAATGACAAAAAGTTCATGCTTGTATATTGATGAACTCAAGTTCCTTTGTTTTTTTTTCAAGAATTACTGCAGAACAATGCAAATAGTGTACATTTCTACATGTTTTGCTGGAGAATATTTTGAATATCTACTGTTAGAATTAATTTTCCTAATTTTTAGCAGTAATAACTGTTTTTATCTTATTGGATTTGCATCAACACTGGCTTTCTCAAACATTGCAGAGGGTATTCATCGTGTTTATAAATATTGCTGATTTATATCTATATATTCATTGTGTTCATTTAAAAAAAGAAAATATTTGAAGGGAGCAGCATTGTTTCTATTTTTTTCAAATTGATGGTTGGGAGGGGATGCTTTTTGCTTTTAATCTGCCAATGATATAACCTAAGAAAAATTCTAGATAAAAATTTTTGTTTGTTTTGACAGTTACAGTATATAGGAACACCTAAACATCAGTGTGTTGAAAAATTAATCTTTACTTTATCCATATCTTTCAAAATTATCAAAATGAAGAAGCAGTTGCTTTTCTTTGTAAATTCTTCACTTTAATTTCTAGTTTATGGAGAAAATATGCTATAAGTACACTACAAAGTGCCGAATGATCTTACACTCTGTGTATTGAAATTTAGTTTGGTTGTTGTGCAATATATATCTTCTATGGCAACTTAGTATACAATCCAGTGACCTTGTGATAGTCAGACTAATTTTTACTAGTGCTATCTTTAGAATTTTTCTGATTGTTTGCTCACCATCCATTTACTTGCCTGTTAGATCTAGTTCCTTTCAGGTAGTGGACAATATTTTTGTTAGTGATTGATTATATATTTTGAGTCTATTGATTGTAACTCTTATCCTACGTTAGATTAAGTTTGGTCTATGAATTTTATTGATGCAATAAATATGCTATAATGTGTATTGTAGTTATTATTATGCCCTCCTTCGAAGTAGGGAGGGCATATTGCTTTGCTGCTGTCTGTCGGTCCGTCGGTCGGTCTGTCAGTCGGTCTGTCGGTCCACTTAGTTTCCGTTCATTTTCTTCGCAACCGTTGCACATACTGAAATGAAATTTGGTAAACAGATATATCACATGAATATCTAGGTCAAGTTCTGTTATGGGTACGATCGCACCATTTTTGACAGAGTAATGCCCCTTGGACTTCAAAAAATTCCAGTTATTTGCGGTTTCCGTTCATTTTCTTCACAACCGCTGTACATACTGATATGAAATTTGGTATACAGATATATCAAATAAATATCTAGGTCAAGTTTTGTTTTGGGTATAATTGCACCATTTTTGACAGTTATGCCCCTTGGACTTCCAAAAATTCCAATTATTTGCAGTTTCTGTTCATTTTCTTCATAACCGTTGTACATACTGAAATGAAATTTGGTATACAGATATATCACATAAATATCTTGGTCAAGTTCCGTTTTGGGTACAATCGCACCATTTTTGACAGAGTTATGCCCCATGAACTTAGAAAAATTTTGATTATTTGCAGTTTCCATTCATTTCCTTTGCAACCATTGCACATACTGAGATGAAATTTAATATACAGAATTATCAGAGGAATGTCTAGGTCAAGTTTTATTTTGGATATGATCGCACCATTTTTGACAGAGTTATGCCCCTTGGACTTAGAAAAATTCCAATTATTTGAAGTTTTCGTTCATATTCTTCACAACCATTGCACATACTGAGATGAAATTTAGTATACAGATTTATCAGATGAATATCTAGATTAAATTCTGTTTTGGGTACCATTGCACGATTTTTGTGCCCCTTGGACTTGGAAAAAAAAATCCAATTATTTGCAGTTTCCTTACATTTTCTTTGCAGAGGTTGCACATACTGAAATGAAATTTGGTATACAGATTTATCAGATGACTATCTTGGTCAAGTTCTGTTTTGGGTACATGTAGTACATGTACAATCGCGCCATTTTTGACAGAGCTATGCCCTTTTGGACTTGGAAAAATTCCAACTGTGGGGGAGGGGGGCATAAGTGTTTTACAAACATCTCTTGTTAAAAACAGGGTTTGAACAAATAGTGGATTGTGGAATATATAATTTTATGGGATTCTTTATTTAATGTATTGCTTGGGTGAACAGTCTTCTTGAAATCTGACTAAATCTTTGTGACAATTTTGAGGTTTTTATAAATTGAGATGTCAGATTTATAGCTAAAATGTTTATACATTATGCCTATTATACATATATTTACTTCTGAAGTCATTTCAAAGTAGTACAAAGTTGATATTTGGCCCAACCCATTACATCTTTAAAGGAGAACTACAAAGAAATTTTATTTTTATTAATTTTAACAAACTGTTCATTGATAGTCGATATACATGCAGCATTACATTGAACATGGGACACTAAATTCACATTTAAGCAATACAACCTAGCTATATGTCCCTGTAAATGCAGTTCATGTTCAACTCCAGATGCATAAATTTTAGCTTGTGAAATGTCCACAAAACATTTACTTGATCAATGGAAATCCAAACCTAGGATTCCATCTGGTTTAATGTGTCTCACTGAGTGTCATACTCTCCTAGACGAACAGAAAATTACTTTGTCCTTTTACTCTTAGGGGAATACCATCTGCCGCTACTACGGTATGTTGTGTGATACCGTTTCTGAAGGAATATTTTTTGACTTTGTCAATTTCTCAAACAATTTATTTGCAAAAATATTCAACATTGTCCCAGTAGATTACAAGGTAGGAGGTAAATATGAGCATTTATGAAGAGACCTGAATCTAGACTTGCTATCGCATGTTTTACAGTAGCTGTGCTAGCCTGGACTGTATCACTTTTGTGATGATGAAATATGTGGAGAAAAATGAACAGTATCCGAACCCAAAATCCATTACATATTGCAAAATAAAAGCGGAGCAAACACGGACCTCTTAGAGGTGGGATCAGGTGCCATGGAGGAGTGAGCATCCCCTGCTGAATGATTACATCCGCCATGTGCTCCTTTTCACGATCTGGAAAAAACGGGAAAAAATCGGTGGACAACTCAATGTATAAATAATGGCCTAACAATCAGTGTGAAAAAAGTCAGCATTTGACTTAAGGTCAAGATCTGGTAAATGGAAGATGCCTACAGATTTTTCAAATTTAAGAAATCAATTCCTTTAATGATGATTTATAACATTAGCTTGGTCAAAATAGGTGTTTCGGGGCATAATTTGTAGAAAAACCAGATGAAATCCATATTTTAAACTGTAATTTTCAATGAAAAATTAAGAAAACCAGTATTGAAAATGGGAGTTTTTTCCATATCAGACATAGAAAATGTATCCAGATTGCCTACAGTTTTTCTGAAAACGGTTATTTGTTCTAAGTCTCTACTTTAAAATAATGTTAAATTTAAGATAGGTATCGGGACTACTTTTCATGTGATTTCAAATTGAATTCCATGAAAATACTTTGTTTTGTAATGTGTAAAATTTACAGATTAATGTGTAAAATTTACAGATTAAAGTGTAAAATTTACACTTTAAAGTGTAAAATTTACACTTTAAAGTGTAAAATTTACAGATTAAAGTGTAAAATTTTCACTTTAAAGTGTAAATTTTACAGATTAAAGTGTAAAAATTAAAAAAAAAAATGAAGTGTTCAAATGGCACTAATACGCTTCCGTATTACATAGAGAATGTGGAACTATAATGTGCGATAGTCATTTTTCATCATAGGGAATATAAAGGAAAAAATATTCTTGGGAACAACAGAGCCATGATAAGTGATATTTTAGACAAAGAGGAATAATCAGATGGTGAATATTTATACCGCAGTATTTGCTTGAACCAATACCAAGAGATCTCATGTGGGGTTAGAAAAATGGATACTAGTACATAGGAATATATAGGGATCATCTTCTACATCATTCTCTGAAAACTATTGTAATGAACTTATTTATTTGCAATTATTTACATGTTTTGTCAATTCATTGTTTCTTTAAAGTTATAAACTCTTCGTAAGCAATCTCATTAGATTGCTATATAAGCATAGAATCAAATTACTGAAACCCAGCTTTTATTCGCGATGACTTTATTCCGCGATTTAGTGGAGGTAAATAGTTCGCGATGATTAATTTTCACGTCTTTTTGGATCAGAAATATTCAATACTCAATAATAATTAAATATTGGCGAAAAAAAATTCGCGATGACGAGGCTCTTGTGAACCTCGCAAAAAATTCTCGCACGCGAATAAAAGTTGGTTTACAGTATACACAATGTTGCTTTGGAGTGACTGCCCTGGGATAAGTCCTAAAGTGTAAGTGAGTTTCATGGGAAAGAAAAAGGGACAGAAACCTTCCTCTTACCATGACAACGAGTTTCATATACGCAGGAGAAAAATTGTCCCCCATTACAGCACGGGCATCATAACCATATTGCTTTGGGAGTATTTGCATGTCGTTTTGATTTTGAGAACCCTTAATCCAAGGTGGAGTCTCAATATTCCGGTTTCAAGAAAATAAAGAGGAGGAAAATATTTTGAAGAACAGCAATGTATAACTCAGTTATCTTTCATATGTATTTTGTTCTATTTTTTTTTTTACTTTTACTTTTCTAAATTTTTCTATGTTTAAATTTGTGTGTATCTTGGTTTTGAACACAAAGATCTAGAGGAAAAACCAAAATTAGTTATCTATAGAAATTATTTATGTTTTCAAAGAAAACTTTTTTAACATATTATGAATTTCTTATAAATTTGTCGAGAATCTCTCCCAGAATCCTAACTTGTCTCAGAACCTCTAAAGGTAATATTTAAATATCTCAGAATCTCCATAGTTAATATTTTAAATAAATATGTTAGATTTGCGAAGAAAACAACCTTTCGACGAGAAATATAGAAATATTTTTTTTCAAATAATATATTCTTGACTATAAAGTGGTCCATTTATTGACGCACGCACGCGTATTTAAGGTGGCAAGGGTGGTTCTTCAATGATATATTTCACATACTAATATTTTAAAGCAAAACCTGATTTATAAAACTATTAAAATCCTGAAAGATATTTTTGTGTACTTTTAACGATTTCCTGAGCTAAGAAAGAAGATATTATATTTTTGAAATTGAAACTTTATTTTGTCGCCATGAACAAATCAATATTAAGAAATATTCTAAAAGTAGTGGCATATCTTATCAGTTCTGGACAACACGTGGATAACATGGCGCTGTCCACAAAGTCTACACATCTAGTTTACTTACTCTGTTTCTATCAAGTGTCGTTAACAGAGAAACTCGGAGGTAGTCTTCCAGACTTTGAATTCGATTTCGATGCACTTCCGGGAACTCAGCATGAATTTAAGGTCGACGTAAAGGCGGGGACAGAGGAATGTTTTGTACAGAAAGTGGCGGAAGGAGCCAATTTATACGTACAGTTCGATATGGAATGCCATGTACGACAGCCAACTGCTTACTGCCAACTGCTGACTGCTTACTGCCAACTGTCAGCTGCTTACTGCTAATTGCCACACATATTTGAATAAATTTTATTTTTATATTGATATTTATGTGAATTTTCAAAGAAAAGAAAGGCGCGGATCTAGAACATTTTTTCCAAGAGGGTCACTCATGTTAAAAAAAAATCCAATTCAGAAATTTCTTGACAAGAAATAAAAAACCTAAAGTCCTTTCCTTAATGTGAAAATTTATTTCAGCCTGGGAGAGGGGGTTCTCATGCGTCATACCTTCATGTCTATGACATTTTTTATACCAACTCAACACGAAACCGCGTTTTCGGGGGGAGTGGGGAGTTCTAAGTTCCCTTTTAGTTTATTTATTTTATACATTGAATAACTTTTAGTTGGTTTAGTTTAGCAATTGAATAACTTTACAAATTTCAGAGGTGTGGTCCGGACCTCTCTCTCTAGATCTATGTATGTAAAACATATCTTATTTGTAAAAATAAAGAGATATATAAATGTTTGATCGGCGTTTTCTACGTGGAGTGTCCAAGATCAGTTTTAGTTCGTTTAGTTTATACATTAACCCATGACTGTACAAATTCGAAATGCCCCCCACCCCACCCCAAGATATTTGCATGTGAAACATTATAACACACATAGATATACATCTTTTATTAGAGGATATATTTAACTATAGAATATAAAGGAAAATATAAATCTTTTTTCAAAACATCTTTATCTGCGAAACGACAAATCTTTTTTTTTTTGGATTTTCTCTCTTCAAAGGTTTTGTTGTCTCCGGGGGTGGGGGTGTTACTTCTTTTAAGATTAAAAGCAGAAAATAGTCATTTTATTACCTATTTCAAATAAGAAAATAAAAATAAACAATGTAATTTACCAATGGCATACACTGTATATTGAATATTACATGAATTAAAACATAAATTAATGGTCATTTAGTCAATTTAATTTTACCAGGGTGACCTCTTGGAAAAAATGTCCTGGATCCACGCCTGTTTTTTTTTTTGAAAATTCATGTAGATTTCAATATAAATATAAAAATTTATTCTAATATGTGTGGCAGTTGGCAGTCAGCAGTTGGCAGTAAGCAGTCAGCAGTTGGCAGTAAGCAGTTGGCTGTCGTATATGGCATTCCATAGTTCGAGGTAAATTTTTATTATATAAAAAGACGACATTTTGTCGATGTTAAAATATGAATGACATAAATGTTATATTTATGTGTGAAATTTTACGTAAAAGCTCAAGTAAATTCACAAGTAACAAGAAATCTTATATCTGAGATAAAGTTCTTTGGTTGTCAGGTGTATTTGTGTTTGTTTCCTGAGTTAATAGCTACATGTATGGAATGCCATGTACGACAGCCAACTGCTTACTGTCAACTGGTGACTGCTTACTGCCAACTGTCAGCTGCTTACTACCAACTGCCACACATATTTGAAAAAATTTTATATTTTTATTGATATTTATATGAATTTAAAAAAAAAAAAAAAAAGAAGTAGGCGCGGATCCAGGACATTTTTTCCAAGAGATACGTCACCCTGGTAAAATTAGATTGACTTAAAAACCATTATGTTTTAATTTATGTATTAAATATTCAATATACAGTGTATGCCATTGATAAAGTACATTGTTTATTTTTTTCTTATTTGAAATAGGTAATAAAATGACTATTTTCTGCTTTTAATCTTAAAAGAAGTAACAATCCCCATCCCCACCCCCATCCCCCCACCCCAGGAGACAACAAAACCATTGAAGAGAGAAAAAAAAAAAAGATTTGGCAGATAAAGATGTTTGAAAATAAATTTATATTTTCCATTATATTCCATAGTTAAAAAAGTCCTCAAATTAAAGATGTATATCTATGTGTGTTATAATGTTTCACATGCAAATATCTTGGGGTGGGGTGGGGGCATTTAAAATTTGTACAGTCATGGGTTAATGTATAAACTAAACGAACTAAAACTGATCTTGGACCCTCCACGTAGAAACGCCGATCAAACATTTATATCTCTTTTTTTCAAATAAGATATGTTTTACATGCATAGATCTAGAGAGAGGGGTCCGGACCACCCCGCTGAAATTTGTTAAGTTATTTAATGCACAAACTAAACCAACTAAAAGTTATTCATTGTATAAAACAAATCAACTAAAAGGGACCCTAGAACCCCCCCCCTCCCCCCGAAAACGCGGTTTCATGTTAAGTTGGTATAAAAAAATGTCATAGACATGAAGGTATGACGCAGGAAAACCACCTCTCCCCGACCGAAATAAATTTTCAAATTAAGGAAAGGATTTTACGTTTTTTTTTCTTGTCAAGAAATTTCTGGGTTGGATTTTTTTTTAACATGAGTGACCCTCTTGGAAAAAATGTTCTAGATCCGCGCCTGTTTTTTTTTTGTTTTTTTTTGAAAATTCACATAAATATCAATATGAAAATAAGATTTATTCAAATATGTGTGGCAGTTAACAGTAAGCAGCTGACAGTTGGCAGTAAGCAGTTAGCAGTTGGCAGTAAGGAGTTGGCTGTCGTATATGGCATTCCATATACATGGAATTGTGCTATCTCTTAAAGAATATAAAATGTATTAATAATGATTTCTCAAAAATAACCAAATGAATAGATGAAACTTATTTAATAAATTACAGAAACATGATCACTTTTATTTATGAAAATAATCGGAACAGTTATTCATATTGTAGAATTGTCGGTTAGGAAAAAAGTAGAAAACTTTGATGACTCAATATCAATTAAGAAATAAATTACATAAAATTTTTAGTGATAAAGATCATGTAATTATTTACTACAGTATTACATCAAACAAATTTTAAAACATGTACATGTTTTGAAAACATTTTTTGTGAGTTTTATATATGTTAATTAAGCATTTATTTTCTGATCTGTAAAATGTTTATAATCATTTATAATAATAATAATACTTTGCTATTATTATTATTATTATTATTATAAGTCGTTGACAAAACTAAGTCTCAAAAGTTATCAATGTGAGGTTATATTTCAGGTTTTGCGGGGAGGAGATAGGTCCATTAACGTGGTACTGGTCGATCCTCATTATCAAATCATCCAACATCTTCCCTACCAAACAGACGGAAAGATAGACCATGTAGCGGTGATGTATGGTAAAGCATCTTTTTTTAATATATGATAAAACTTTGAAAGCCTAATATTTGCAGTTTTTTAAAGTAGCTACCGGTATATGAATCTATATTATTCTTGATTTTATTTTTAAAGAAGGGTACGTACCATCTTAACGTTTTCTCTACAGAGAAAAGGATTTTTTTTAAGGCAACTTTAATTCTTACCTACGTTTAATAGGAAATAATAAACTTTCATTGACCAAATGTAGTTTACATGACACAATCTTGGATTTATTCTGCTTTTTTTAAAAGGTGCGTATCAACTTTGTTTTGACAATACCGCCAGTAGATTCGCCGGTAAGCTGGTGTACATCTACATAGTGACGTACGTCACAGAGGAATGGACCAAATACTTAGAGGAGATTCAGAGTGTCAGCGCCTCTGTCAACAATTTTACTGTACGTACTTTTATCCTCAGCGATTGCTAAGAGCTAACTGTTGAAAAATCGTTGCAACCGTTTTCCTATGTATCAATAATGAAAATTAAAAGCATGCCTGAATATCTTTCAAAATGCAACAAAAAGTATCTTCAGGAGTAAATTTAACTTCTTATGATAATAAATATCTTTGGGAAAGAGGGATTTGTTCCATATATTCAGAATTTTATTTTTGGGAATAAATAATTCAAAGGACATGAAATTCCAATTTCTGGAATGGAAAATTATTATCAGAATTAAAAATTTTAAAACATATAAACAAGCTGACAAATTTTTGCAAACTCCGGTACATATTTATAAAGAAGTCTTTATCATTTTATCATTAAGGGTGCACTTGCTGGAGTCCAAACATCTATAGAACAAATGAAACTCCATCAAACAGAGAGTCGAATGCACGTCATAAAGGATTGGTACCTCGTGACCGGAAATAACAAATACGTCATGTATTGGTCCATTTTCCAAATGTGTGTCGTTCTTTTTACGGGAGTATTCCAAGTATTTTGTCTTAGGAGGTTATTCAGAGTGCAAACTGTGACTCCAACGTCAAAACCAAGAGCCTAAAATGACATTTTATCGATACTATTTGTTTGTAAAGCCGGTTAAATTTTATTATACATCTCATCCTTTCATCATTGAATTAAGTATGTCACATACACACGTACAGTCAAAATGTGATTTTTTTGCCACTGTTTATATTTTTACTTAGTTGTATCGAAATGCAAATTATCAATTGTTCATGTTAACCAAAATTGAGATTTATGTTTACCAGGTATTGACGGCATTTTTTCCGAATGAAATTTGCTCAAAATTGACATTTTGTGTCGATACCGGGTATAGAGATCGAGACATTCACTATTAACGTTTTAAGTATTTGTTGGATGTATTGATTGATTTTTTTGAATGTTGGTGAAGTAATTTCATTGTAATTAAGTTCTCATTTATATTTATTTGTCTATTATACCGGTATGTAATCAAGTTCACCATGTAACATGTTATGACAAGGAACACTGCCAAAAAAAATTGGTATAAATTTGTGTTTGTTTTTTGTTGTTGTTGTTTTTTGTTGTTGTTTTTTTTTCTTTTTTTATTTGCTTCTGATCTCCGGGAACCTGTATAGTGAAGATGATGCCAAAGATTGACGCAAACATTCAAAGTTGTATCGGCAAGCCAGACACCAAATGCAAAATCGAGAGAATACCTCACCCATTTTCAACTCAGTTCACAACCGGCCATGCACACCATCGACCTACCGGTTGGTTAACTTTGGGTGTCTCTTAAATCAAGGTACCTGAATAAACTCAAGAAACATATCTGGTCAAGTTGAAATCTTTAGGTGTAGCAAATTATGATGCAGCAAATCAGTATGATACATACTAGCATTCCAGAAGAAATAGAAAACCTTCGGAAACTCCAAAGATATTAAACTGACCACTACCGCGCACAGAAATTATTTCAAGCAGAGTGTATAAGCCTTAAATTCCTACACAGGGAAGTCCCTATTAATGAATGTTGATAATGCAACAGGAGGTTGTACATATGTACCTTGGTAGAAGACCAGAAGGGTGACAGCAGTGGCATATTATCACTCAAGAAAATGGCACATTCAGAGTTAATCTTAAGAATAAGAAAGAAGGCGGTAAGTCTGAACAACCATTTCTCCTTTATTCTCTCTGTTGAGGGTGATTCAGTAGAGAAAATGGCACTTTCAGAGTTAATCTTAAGAAGAAGAAGGAAGGCGGTAAGTCTGAACAACCATTTCTCCTTTATTTTCTCTGTAGAGGGTGATTCAGTAGTTTCCGATCTTGATAAAGATCTTCAATCCATATGTGTCAGGCAAAGGAATGTTAAAGGGCTGCTATCCAGACTGACTCGCCAAAAGCAAGCAGTTCAGACAAGGTGCAGACCTTTTACTCAAAAAATTGACAAGGATAATAACACAAATATTCAAGCCTCACTACCCAGGGCAAAACTCCAACAGACTGGAATGAAGCGATAATAACACGGATTTTCAAGGGAGAGAAAAGCAAACCATCCAACTATATTAAGTAGTGTCTCGAACAAGTTCCACATCTCCATCAGCAGTTTTTTGACCAACACAACATCCTGTCTGGTATGCTGCAAACGACGATCCTGCAGTTCTGAACATTTTCTTGTCCAAGCTCCAAACTTGTCCCAGAGTGATGTTGTGCTCTTCGACTTCTTCAAGACATTTAATAAAGTATCAATATCATTCACATCAGCACCGGGTTTAAAAGCTACATTACTATGGAATTTGTCTTGAAGTGACTCATTTCTTAACAACAGAACTCAGCCAGAGGCCATTGAAGGCATGATGTCAGAATCAGCATCAGTATTATCTGCAATACCAAAGTGGACACCGTTTGGCCGCTATCATTCCTTGTTTTTTGTGCACGACCTTGCTCCAGGGCCTTAAAACTTTGACGAGCTTATTTTGATCTCAGTCTCACCTTTTCAAGACGTATTCCTTTTGTAAAAGTGAGACTTAGATCATAAGTGAGTTCGTGAAATACTAGTATAATAAGTATATAGAGTTTAAAAAAACAGTATCCAAGCTAAAAAGTTTATTCAACAATACAAATTAGGAACAGAGCAAACACGGAAAAAGAATAAGTGTATTGTTGCCTTCTAGGCAAAATAAGGACAAGCAGATATATGAACAAAATTATTTATGTATTATTTATCAGTATTCATGTTACTCTTTTACTCCATAGACGTTACGTAAATAATTCCCTCAAGAAATACTTCTCTCGTAGGAGTATGATGTCTGATAAAGAAGAGGAACTTTTGGCCGACGGAAGTACTACCGGGTATACACGCCGTGCGAGAGAAACTGAGAGAATCCATGGACAGTATCGAATCTGCACCAGAGACGTCTGCAAATCCAGCAAGGAAGACAGATTCGGGAGAAAATGAATACTTGCCATATAATTTCAGTTTAAATAAACTAACATCTAAACAGGAAATTTTGGGTAGAGAAAAGGGTGCAACGGGTATCAAATAGAACTATAGATACTTGATGTCCCCTAAGCCAAGTTATACATCGTATGAGGAAGAACAAAACGAAGGTAGTAGAGCTTGTGCTTCAGGGAAACTAAAGAACTATGATATATCAGGACAATTTAAGCAAAAATATCTCCCTAGATCAATTCCAACAAGATTGCCTTGGAGTGCTAGTAGATATGCTGCTCCCTAAACCACTCCAATGTGACTTGGACTGACAGTCAAAACGCAGGAACTGTCTCAATATCTGTTCAACAGTCAAAACATAGATTAGACAATGCAACAAATACGAATATCATCGGCAAAACAGTTATGAGAGCAGCGAAATATGATTGGGTAGGATATTTGATTGACTACACGGCGGGGTTTGAGGCCTGTTGTGATATCAATATGTGGAGCTCTTGACAATTACATGTAATTAACATCTGAAAACAGAACATTTTAGGTAAAGAAAAAGGTGCAATAGGTGGCACGCAGAAAAGTTTACTTGTCGGCTTCTTTAAAAGGACAGATTGCACGAGTAATGATTAGTTCGGTGCTTTAGATGCCGAACAGATTCGCACTGGCAAACCAAACTGAGTTGTACAGAGCAATGCTGAAGGAGAAAAAGACAAAAATCCATAAAGACTTCGACATCAGAGTCAGGTAAATGTATTCGTCAATTAATTCACTTAACCAACCCAACTACTCCCCATAAAATACAAGAAATAATCGCCAAAGTCCATTTTGTTGATGCATTGGCAGACTTTGACATGCGACTACGTGTTAAAAAATCTCCACCAAAGTCTCTTGATGATGCGGCTAGCAGTCGAAATTGAAGCATTTTGCAGAGCGGAAAGACAACGAAGACAGGAGAATGTCCAAGTAGATAGTGACATTGAAGTTAAAGAAGAATTTAGGAAGCTTGGGGATGAATTATACAAGTCATTTCTCTTAGAAAATCTGAGAGCAAAAATGAGAAACTGTCAAAAATAGAGTCAGAGAACAAATATATAATCAGTTGCTTTTCCGTATAAGTGCCATCATTGTGAAAACGTGGGCATAAAATTAGATTGCTTTTTGAGAAACAAATATAACTCAGCCCAAGTTTCTATATGTATACAGAATCAGACTCAAGGCGAAGACTAATGAAAATGTGGAAAGATCATGACCTAACCTTGTCAGCAAATACAATTTTTCATCAAGGTCAAGATCTAGTAAATGGACTTTAGAATAACTTTTCAGTGATAAATCCATTATGACGTCATAATCACTTTCAACTTTCTTTTTCCCGTACTTTACGGCTCTGATAGACTTGAATCTGTAAATTTTACACTTTAAAGTATAAATTTCACACTTTAAAGTATAAATTTTACACTTTAAAGTGTAAATTTTACACTTTAATCTGTAAATTTTACACATTAATCTGTAAATTTAACACTTTAAAGTATGAATTTTACACTTTAATCTGTAAAATATACACATGAATCTGTAAATTTTACACTTTAGAGTATAAATTCTACACTTTAATCTGTAAAATTTACAGGTAATCTGTAAAATTGACACTTTTTAGTGTAAAATTTACACTTTTAAGTGTAAAATTTACACTTTTAAGTGTAAAATTTACACTTTAATCTGTAAATTTTACACTTTAATCTGTAAATTTTATACTTTAATCTGTAAAATTTACACTTTATTTCTTTATTCACATAGTCAATTTAGCAACTTCACACATTCCCAGTAACGCATTTTAAAGCCAACAGACCGTTAATCATGCGATATAATAACGGAAGCGTAATATCAATCTGAACTGCAAATTACGGAAGCGTATTAGTGCCACTTGGACCCTTCACTTTTTTTAATTTTTACACTTTAATCTGTAAAATTTACATTTTAAAGTGTGAATTTTACACTTTAATCTGTAAATTTTACACTTTAAAGTGTAAATTTTACATTTTAATCTGTAAATTTTACACTTTAAAGTGTAAATTTTACACTTTAATCTGTAAATTTTACACATTAATCTGTAAATTTTACACTTTTATCTGTAAATTTTACACTTTAATCTGTAAATTTTACATTTTAATCTGTAAATTTTACACTTTAAAGTATAAATTTCACACTTTAAAGTATAAATTTTACACTTTAAAGTATAAATTTTACACTTAAAAGTGTAAATTTTACACATTAATCTGTAAATTTTACACTTTAATCTGTAAATTTTACACATTAATCTGTAAAAATTACACATTAATCTGTAAATTTAACACTTTAAAGTGTAAATTTAACTCTTTAATCTGTAAATTTTTCACTTTAAAATGTAAAATCTACAGATAAATGTGTAAAATTTACAGATTAAAGTGTAAAATTTACACTTTTAAGTGTAAAATTTACTGATTAAAGTGTAAAATTTACACTTTAAAGTGTAAAATTTATAGATTAATGTGTAATTTTTACAGATTAATGTGTAAAATTTACAGATTAAAGTGTAAAATTTACAGATTAATGTGTAAAATTTACAGATTAAAGTGTAAAATTTACACTTT
>PRKT01000515.1:368177-392854 GCA_003671525.1 Saccostrea glomerata | reverse complement strand
TATAGACGTTTTTATCAGTAGAGTAGGAGTCGTAGAGTTCCCATTGAAACATTCAAAGTCGTACCCAATTGATACACTTGACATTGTATAGAAGAAACTTTTCCAATCTTGATTTTCAAAATTTCTATGACAGAAATATCCGCCTTCTGTTTTGTTTCGCAGACGTTGAAGATAGTTGTGTACTCGTATCCAAAGAATGTCCTTAGTACAATTGGATATGTAATTTATTGAGATATTAAGGCTTAGTTTATGGATGCCGATTCTCATAAGACCAAAGGTATGAACAGCAATATCATCAGGATAACTTAAAAAATGTTTGTTATTCTCAGTTATCCAGGTCCAATCAAAAACTCTGTTCCATTCAGTTTGTTCCATAGTTATATTTTCACATGATGTGGAGCTTACGTTAAATAAATGAACCTTGCCTCCTCGTTTAAAATAAGATATTGGAACATATGTCTGTGGGTTTCTATGTTACGGTCTTCAATTAAGAAATAAGGAATCATTTTCTGAGTTTTATTGAGATGTAAAACGGGTTGGTCACGAGATCAAATCCCATAAAGCCCGGCTTTATGGAAGATTTGATCATGTGCCAACCCGTTTTACATCTCAATAAAACTCAAAAAATGATACCATATTACTTATATTTACATTTGTGACTTATTCATACTTTATGTTTGCCTGATTGTGACTTTTAACGTGTGAAATGCGATATTTTTCAAAGGGCATGTATGTGATCCACTGAACGCGCGTCGACCCTTTGTGACGTCACTGAGATATTACGTCGAACGTTTATCCATACGCACATCTATAACCTATTGACCTTGTACCTATATTTATACAGTTATAAAAACGCTTGCTTTCAGTAGTGTTATATAAAAGAAAAACATTTGTAAATGTAAATATTTTTACATAACGTATTTTGAACAAGCTGCATTGCATCCATCACCAGACATAGTAGAAGGAATTTTGACATTAAAAGTTGATCAGTTTCCATCTGAAAGATAAGAAAATTTTAAGACTGAAATAAGAGACCAAAGGGTTTTGACGACCTCTTAAGTATGCACTTTAATTCTAGGACACTGTAATGATCTATAGATTAATTGATTGTATATATTTTTTTAAGTCCCTTTCGAGAATATTTTAAGTATGTAAAGACGTCATCATATTCCAGTAAAGGGCACTCGGCAATCAGTGCCATCAATTTAGCAGTGAGGGATTTTTAAATTTTTTACGCTTTACGTGACATGCGATCTTGTTTTAAGGTCTCATCCGAAGGACCCACAACATTATATTCACTTGAAAGTGCAAAGGGCATGGCGAACGAAGCAGTTGCTACCTATTTTTTTAATTGACTTTGGTCAGTCATGGCTGAGATTTGAACTTACGATATCCCGATCACGAAGCGAGCGATATAAACTCTAGAAGTATAAATACAAGTATCAGGTAAAACAATAAAAAAAATTCTTCAATTAAAAGGCATTTGTGTACGACTTTACCAAACATGAATCTCAATTAAACGAGGACTGTAATCATAACAACGACTAAAATTGAATAAAGAGGCTTAAGTGTGTGATGTTGCTATCTCGAGGTTCTGTTTCACAGTAAGTACTTGTACGAAAAAGGTGCCTCCTGCTCATAGGCCCTGAGTGCCGAGTATAGAACAAAATCTGTACCTCTCCACCGGCAAGTGGTGATGTCTCTATATAAGCGAAAAATTCTCGAGAGGATCGTTAAACATCAAACAAGCAATCACTCAAACATGAATTTGTATTAAATTGATGCCAAGAAGCATAATGTGGGAAAGTTTTATGAGATTTTGTGCAAAGCTTTGCAAATTTTTGCATTAAATTCAATGCATATAGAGAGCGACACAGTGTCTCGTATTTATGCACCAAAAGAAACTTTCGATTTATTTATATTTGATCAAATTCATTATCTAGGTCATTTCAAATCAAAACCATGCAAAATAAGTATCAATCCATGTATCAAATTTTTGTTTATGTTAAGTATCCTTAAATATATATTTCATCCTTTATGGAGTTCTTCTTTGCCACGTTTTACATCTTCTAAACTTTAGAATCTGCACTTTTCGAGATTGTCTGCATTCCTTTTTTTTTTTTTACATGTACTGTTGTCCATCTTTTTTGAAAAGATTTGTCCAACACTGTCACTACATTATATGTAAAATGAAAACCTTATTGCATATCTGCATAGCACAACCTAACATACATTGTATTTAAATTTTATTAGCTACTTCTAAAATAATTTATGAACTGCAGTTAAATAATTTCAAAATAATTCTATCTGTAGGTAGAAAGTTCTTATCAATTTAATATGTTAAAAAACATAGTATACAAAGTTTACAAATTTTGTCCAATTCATTTATATATTTTTTCTAGTGGATTAATGAAAAATCGTCATCATAATTAAGGAAAAAACTCAGTTTATTTGAAATATTATTACAAATACATTTATTGCTTATTGTTCATATAATACTATTTTATTTAACACTCTGAAATAATGTAGCACTTGCATGTACTTATGAAAATCAAGTAAGGTGAGATGCATCCGTTAAATTAACTCATAAAGTTTGTTAAACCGAGAAATAAAAAAAAAACAAACAAACAAAAGACATTTACTGTATACTTGCCCATAGATATACAAGTATTTTGTACATATCGATAATATTTTCTCAACATGTGTGCAATTTTGATTTTTCTATAAGAATTGTTGAGAAAGGGCGTTGGCAATTTTAAGAAAAATGCGTTTCCTTCCTCCATCGCAAACGAGTTTCGTTAAGTTTAGTAATCGCGATATCGACTATTTAAATTCGTCATTTTTTCACTTAAGTTTAAAGTTATTTATCATGGACTAACATAGTAGAATAGAAACTCAATTTTTATATTGTTATGCTTTTTTTCTTCCCTACAATATCATCGCTTAGCACGTTGTTGTTTGTTCCTGTGATGATATTTTAAGTCTGTGTTTGTTTAATACAATATAACAACCTTTCATGAAACAAAATCCCATGTACACCTCGTTCTTTCCATAGTAATATTTTCTCAATGTAAACCTTTCCTTTTCTTTCTCACTAAGAAACTTTTTCATCTGTCACCATTTTATATAATACATGTAAACCATTTATGCTGATATATATGGAATTAAATTTAATAACATTTAATAAGAATAGAAATTAAAGTTCGTAATACGTATATATAAACGCCTCATCGGTCTGCTTGAAATGGAAATACACACAAAACATTCTATATTTACAAATTGTCCTACTTACCTTGAATCTTGAGAGTTGCCTAAGACGGCGAAAAATCTTATTTGAATAAAACGGAAAGTGAAACCTGTTTCAATTTTCCCAGTCAGATTTTAATACCGATCTACTTTAACATCTTTTATATATAATGTAAGTGTTTATAAAGTCTGTGTGTGTTTATTTGTCATAATTCATTTTATTGAAAGGTTAAACTTCCCTGTTCCTAAAGATAAACAAAATAATTTAGGTACGCACGTACCAAATTGAGAAAAAATAATACGTAAATTTGATCGAAAGGTAACTCAAAACTTAGAATTGGAAAGAGACAGGTATGTAGCTGATAAATACAAGAAGAACAAGAGATGTTTTTTTTTTTGAAAAACTTATACCTTCGTTTCCCTAAGCCCTAATAATTCGAATTTTTCTATGTTAAAGAGCAGCTGTCAAAAAGTGCTCGATCTACCCAACACAGAACTAAAGATAGTATCCTTATGAAAAATCTGTATACCAAATTTCATTCTAGATGGTGTAAACTCTACGAAGAAAACAAACGGAAACTGAAAAAAAGAATAATTTTACGTCCAAGGGGCATAACTCTGTCTCGTAACCAAGACACAACTTGAGATACATTTTATTATGAAAAATACGTAAATCAAATTTTATTAAAGCAGGTATAAATTCTGCCAAGAAAGCGAACGGAAACGGCAAATAATTGGTATTTTTCTAAGTCTGAAGGACATAACTTTGTCGAAAATGACTGGATAGTACCCAAAAGAGAACTTTACCTAGATATTCTTATGTAAAATCTGTATTACAAATTTCATTTCAGTATGTTCAACAAGCGAAGAAAATTAAGGGAACCGTGGTTGACTGACAGACAGACAGAGCAACCGACCATCTTCCCGATTGACTGACAGCAGCAAAACAACATGCCCTCCTCTTTTTGAAGGGGAGAATAAAAATATAAGATTATTTTTTAACAGAATACACAGTGTCAAAATTATTCTTTTTTTTTTTTAAAGATAACTGGTCTTGTCTGATCATTAAAGTACGTTGCAATGGAGCCTAGTTTTATTGATTAAATCATCAAAATTGAAATTAAGCCTCCCCCATCTTTCCTTTTTATATCATTTACTTTCAAAAATTAAAAAAAAAAAATTAAGAAGAGATACGCACGCTAACTCTTGATTCCCGCCTACATTTTGCACCCATTTAATTCAATATAAATGGCAATTTTGCCATAAAACTTTTGTTAAATGCAAGATACAGTTCAATGGTAATTGATGAATTATTTTAAATGCCATCGCTAAATAGTAAATTATCCATAATTCCAGCTGTAGATAAAGGTGGAAGACATTATTAGTCCCCGACCGGTGAAACCGGAAGGGGACTAAAGGTTTCTTCTGTGTCTGTTCGTCCGTCTGTCTGTATGTCCTCGTCTGTCTGTCAGTCTGTCCTACTTGGTTTTTCAGCAATTTTTTCTAAACGCTTGAAGTGTTGAGCTGAGGTTTGGCATCTGCGTGTATCTTGATGAGTTACAAAATAATTTTGAATTTCGTTTCCCTTCATTGGTTTTTGACAGAATTATTACATTTTTAATTTTTCAAAATGGTTTACGATCAGGTTTCGTGCTGCGCTAAATCCGGAAGGTCAACATGGTAAATATGAAGCCAGAAAAGACAGAAAAATTTTGCATACTGTAAAGTGCTATCGTAAATAAAAAGGGGAACCCTGTAGGGGACATGTATTGCCTATGCAATACTCTCAGAATGCTTGTTTTTCCATTGAATTTGGACTTTCAAGCATCTCCATATTATAAATTAGTTTTAAATATAATTAATTGCTCCTTATATCTGTTCTTATGATAAAAAAAACATAAATATATTTATGAAATATAATGTTTCAGTTGTTATTCGATTTGAAATTGGTGAAAAATTAAACATTTTTGCAGGTTTTTTGTCTATAAACAAATACCCCCCTCCCCCCCGTGACACACAGAAAGCTTTTGTAGGAATTTGTGAAATAACAGCTCATATTACAATGAAATAGGGGGGGGTGTTTTTAAAATATTTTCCGTTGATTTCTTTAGTGAAAAATTCAATTTTTACCAAAAGATGAAAATGTGAAAGTTTTTGACAGCAACAACGGCTACGTCAACTGCAACGTAAGGAATTCAACCTTACTTCGCTACTCAAATACAGACAGAGAGAATCAATTCTCTTTTGTTTTTCAGTTTTAGCGAAAGAATAAATATTGCATACAATGAATGAAACATTAATTTTTAAAATGAATTAAACATGAATCTTTAAATATATTTAATGCTAAATTAACTTTCATGCGTGGAGTTTTGGTATTGACGTGATATTTCTAGATAACTAAAGACACAACATATATCTTTTTTTTATAATTATATGTAACATTAATGCTGGTCAAAATGTAGAAAAGAAAGAAGATATCCAGTTCTTCAATTTATGTATTTAATAGATACATAGCACAATAAAGAAATGATTTTCATGATTTTCCATTCGTCTATATCTCTGAAAGTACCAGAAAAACGTTTTACTTCCTTGGTTATATGAAATGCTCTATCGGTCTATCGATCCTCTTGTTAACCAGTACCCTGAATAAATAATCAATAGCAGCCTCACTAGAACTATCGATTAGTTCATCCCATTTTTGCTATTTCAAGTATTTGAAATCAATAGAACTTTTTCATGTCCGCACTGGGAATTAAGTTTCTTTTTTGTTAAAATGAAAATTCCGATCGGTTATTTGATTGGTTTTTTTTTTAATTTCGGAGGAGTTTTTAACATGTCTCTTTCTGATTATAATTACTGGGATTTTTCTCGCCTCGCTTTAGAATTATTAATGTGGGCAAGATACATTTGATATGGTACCAAGAATGAGATCAAATTATTTTCCAGTGAAGTGATTTATTCTTCATCCAGATCGGAATATTGTTCTAAAAAAGTTGGATTATTCTATTCGGAATAACAATATATTCTTTGGCGTAAGTTTTTACATAATATATTTCGTTATTTTTTAGTATTTGTTGAATATTTATACTAAAACTTTTTTTTTTGTTTTGATTTTAATCCCAATCGAGTTTCAAAAATCTTAGTAGTAATTCTATTTTCTCAAATGTAAAATCACGTATTTTGGGTGGACTTTACTTTCTTGGTTTGCAGAAAATCCATGTGTTCTTGGCTTTGTTATTGAATATAAATTAACAGAAATATTAATGTGCATAAAAAATCAGCTCAATATCTGCAAGCGTGTAGAAAAAAGATGCGGAAAACAAGTGGAACAGACTGAGAGACAGAGGGACAGATAGACCGACAGACAGACGGACTGACAGACTCAAAGGAACCTTTAGTCTCCTCCCGTTCCAACGGTAGTTGACAAATAATTTTACGCTATAAACCTAGTAGTAAGAGTTATGACCAATTTCTTTTCCACCTTTAATGTTTCGGAGGTCCTTTTGCTCTGCTTCTTTTTAGTATTGTTTAATGAAGATCTGATCTTTATGCTTGTTATCTCCATCTGTTTCAACTAAAAATAAAATAAAATAAAATTAATGAAGTATTTTAATGGGTCTTGTAAGATTACTCAATGATAATTATTATTATTTTTATGTTTATTCAGACAAAGAGTCAACTTTTTTTTATTAATCATAATACAAAATACATTAATAAAATCAATCTTGGATCGCTTAAAAGTTCAATCACATACATGTAGCTATCACAGGAAAACAATATAACTCCAGGTACTAACAAAGTTATCATTATCACAGATTTAGACTGATTCAGAACCAATTTTTATCACATGCAACACAAATTAACATATTTTAATCAATCTTTGTCTGGGATAACCAATGAAAGCAATATACAAACATACTTATCTTCAATGGGTTCCTAAGATGATACAAGTTGATTATATATGACTAAGACAGCATAGACAAAAAAATAATGAAAAAAAAACATGAATTGAGCATTACAGAATTTTTCTAGCCTGGTTAAAGTAAATTTACATATATCTTCACACAGTTCACATTCTCAGGTTAATACAAATTATTATTTTTTTTATTTATATTGTAAAAAATCGATAAAAAATAATTTGATAATTTTCAGTACTCATTATATGTTTCATCAATCCTCTCCGATTTATTCTCATCTACGGCTGTTCTGTTCATGCGCCAATTACGTGATCTAGCGGGTCTTGTGACTGGCTCCCTAATATTCTGTCACAATAGTTAAACAAATGTTAAAGGAAAAACTCCTATTCTTATATTCTTTTCCACGCAATTTTTTTTAAAACAGAAACAGTCCATTTGTCAGAAATGGCCAAACATTGGTAATATATTGGGTGTATAAAATACTAGTATCCTTTCCCAGAAAGAGCATGATGACCATCAAAACCTGAGTCTTCTGTCACGGGAGAATCGTTTATTTAAGGCAGATAAAATATCGGCACCTCTTTTTTTTATCATATGTACATGTAATATGTTTAACATCTCAAGGAAACGACATCTTAAGTATAATAATTATATAAGTGCTAAAATAATCAACTATTTAAAAAAAGATACGTCACGATTTATCTAAATGTCGAGTTGAAGGCCACAGCAAGTAATTTCTTCTTTTCATGAATACGATTTTGCACAAAATCTGCTTCATATGAATAAAAAATAGGAATGCTTGACAATTGGTTCCTATTCCAAAAGATTGTCGGAAGACCTGATCTCCAGAAACCACATGGATATTGTCAATCAGAAACTCAAGCATCTTTTTGATGTTGACTTCAGAGTACTTGTGTGTACAATCATAATGTGTTTAAAAAAATAATTTTGCAAATGACGAATGACCAGGGAAATAAATTTACGAGTTCCATTTTTATTGGAAAACAGCCGTCGATGATATTTAAGAGCCTTGACCTAAATTTATCATGAGGAATTGTTGTGTATAAAATTGAAAAGACATGAGTTTTAAGCTGTTTTTTTTTTTTTTAAATCTTCTGATTTGAAATTGTCCAAAGTTCCTTGGAATTTTTTAGTATCAACATCTGATTTACACCACTTCTTGAATACATTGTTGTACAATACTCTTGAAGTTTGTACTTCACTACTGTTAATATCTTAGTGAGGTGTAAAGATAAAAAATTGATTGATCATTTTTTTGAACCTGCTATATATGTACAGGCTCAACTTCTGAAAATATGTTCCCCCAAAGATAGCGTAGGGCCACAATAGAGGATTAAAATAACCAGTGACAGAAAAAAATGAAAAAAATAAAACTTATATTGTGAATGCTGTAAAATGTTGACATCCAAAATGAAAGAGCTGGGCCACATAATGCATGAAATGCAAAAAAAAACCCTCTTAATTATCATTGAGCGACAAAAAGCTGGAACTAAGCTAAAAGGTATAATGAAGATATGCACACGTAATGTAGATGGTAAATTGTTTGAATCATGGTTTATAGAGATGATAGGGCCATATAAGTTGGCTTAATTTTTCATTAAAATGTAAAGGTAGGATGGGGCTTTAATTTCTGAAATAATACTCTGAAGTTTTCCAAATTCTCGAGAAAGCTGGTTGTACATGTACATGTATAGAGAAAAAAAAATTTGCAAACGATGGTTGACAGTGTTAAGGAAGGTTTGCTTATTGAAAAATATACCTGCAGAAATATAGTTAGTGTTAATTCAAAAAATATATTGTAATAATTATCTCATAGAGTTTCCAGTAGCTAAGAACTTATAAATGATAGAAAAATAAAAATAAGACAGAAATATTTCATAATACTTAATTGTTAGCCCTTCTATTACCTGAACAATACAGGGGCTCGGGGTCTGTGTAATTGTTCAGCAAAGGACATGACTGTGATTCAATCCTCAATATGTTGTATTTGTAGCATATGTTTGTTGTAAATAGCGGAAATATGATGAGGAACTCGAAGTGTTGAAGTGATGTAATTTTGTTTTTAGTTTAAAAGTTAAAAGTTACTTAGTTGCTTTCATACTGAAGATGTACTGAGCTAGGGTTCATAAAAAAGATGATTTTTTTAAAATACAGAAACTATGAATTAATTTCAAATTTCAACAGGCATATGCTATGTTATTAGGAATTTGAAGATGTGTATACATGGTTTAAATGTTAATCTTTCGAATTTGAATTGTATACTATAAACCAAAGTCTAAGAACAGGTAATGGCTTTATTGGATTTTTTTTAATTTACTGTGATAAACGTATGGAATTAAAATGGCCTTACGAATCCAGCGTGTTTATATGGTAAGTGTTTATAGGGAAGGTTGCCTTCCAATTATTTGACGAAGGTAAAGATTGATGTTAAACAAATATGTATACAATGTATAATAACAATAATAATAATAATGATAAATTTTTTTATATAATTTTCAGATTACATCGTTTAATTTGTATACTTTACTCAGGTGTAAAGAAAATTACAGATCTTTTTATCAACCAATTATATAAACCTTTATCGTAAAAAAATTGAATTACTCTATCTTCAATGGCAAATAAAACTTCGTATTACCCGCCCCTGAATATAGGTGGCGTATGCACCGTTTAGGTTCAACGCTCTTTTTACCTCCGCGATTAGATATCACTTTCAATATCCGAAGGTATCGACTGTTGTGAAAATATACGTAATAAAATGACTGATTACGGCGTTTGGTGTCTTAAAATATCAGAAATGAATATAACCGGCAATATGCATGATAATTTGATCGTAATTGGAACTTGCGGAAAGGTCTGTTCCATATTTTGAGATTTTAATCGTAATTTCCTTAGTCAAATAGCAATCGCATTTAGCAAAAAAAAAATCAGAGGGTATAAAAGTAGATCGGAAAGAAATACACATGCATTTACAATATTTTAAACATAAGAAAATAAATTTTCCGTTATTGTAAAAATGTATTTTTTTGTCCTTCTTTATTTTTAAACGGGAATATCTAGTAATGTTTCCATGAAAGTACACTATTCACATTACACAAGAAGTAATCAGCTGATTATGCCAGGAACGCATATAACTGATATACAGAGTAGTTTATACGCCCTAGTACTCAGTATATGAAATTAAACAAGAAGAAAAAACGAGAAAAAAAATTAATTTGGTTGACATTTTCTGAACTAAAGCATATAATAGAAACAAAAAACTTTACTATATAACAATCATGTTGAGAGAGAGAGAGAGAAAGAGAGAGAGAGAGAGAGAGAGAGAGAGAGAGAGAGAGAGAGAGAGAGAGAGAGAGAGAGAGAGAGAGAGAGAGAGAGAGAGAGAGAGAGAGAGAGAGAGAGAAGTGAAAGTTCCAAGAATTTTTCAGACTTAATTACTTATGAGGATATTGACAAGGACATCTTAAATCCCTTTACCTAATGCAAGAGTTCTCTGATTCTTACAACCAAATTTATCAAGATTACCCTTTAATGCCATTATCAATTAGAACTTTTAACATAAGGAAATAATTATTTATATTTCTTAATTGAAACATTCTTACCCAATTGATACTCAGTGTCACTCTTCAAAGTATTTTTTTTAAATCATTAGTGACAAAGTGTGGGGAAACTAACAACATATAGCTAAGTGATTCCTACTTCATATATATACACATATAAAAAAAAATATTACTTCAGACTAAATCAGTATTATGTATTATGTGCCCACAATTAATCTGATTTAAATAAAAATCTTTGTTACACTCCAAAATTATAATTATAACGGTCGCTGTACATATAGAAGATTGTACAGTGGCCATCAGAAATTTAGAGTATAACAAAGATCTTATTTTAATCATTGATGTTCCTAAAAAGATACATTTATGTATATGATCATGCTCTATATTTAATAAGTGGCCAAACATAAAAGTAATTTTTGAAACCTTTACTTTATACATATGAACTAGATTTTCATCCTGCAAAGGTAAAATTACCCATTCAGGACCCAATAAAAAGTTTTCAAATAATTATTGATAACAGTTATATTGTATAAAATTGTTTTATTATAATATGATTTGTGTAAAAACAACTAATATTTGCAATATGCTGAACTACAAATCATACTTATAATATTGTAAAATAAAATATTGTAACTTGAAATATTGTAACAAATTTTCAA
Source organism: Saccostrea glomerata (assembly GCA_003671525.1). Lineage (NCBI taxonomy): Eukaryota > Metazoa > Mollusca > Bivalvia > Ostreida > Ostreidae > Saccostrea > Saccostrea glomerata. Next base: position 381,454 of record PRKT01000515.1, on the reverse strand, counting down.
AGCCATATTAGTCTTTCAAGTCCCATATGTTCAACATTTACTTTAGATCCATAATTTTTTAAATGAATCCTTCTACTCATATTTATAGAAAACTATCATGATTGTTTACAGCAATTCAAATTCACAACACATTTTTAATCAAAATATACTGCTCAGGCTAATATGATGTAAAATGAGTTTCAGTTAATGCAGCGGTTACAATCCAGACCAATGGCCACCTTGTGGAAGTATCTGCTTTTCTTGATATTTCAGTCAATTCCTAAAACATGAAAATGTATTTAAATTCAATTTAATTATCAATTTTCATATCATAAATTATAAATTGAGTACTAGTATTTATTATAATGCCCTGGTATATCAAAACAAAGATAAATGACAGGGTTTTGATTGGGGGTCAAAATAAGTTAAGCCCCAATGCCATTTCTAATGCCAAAAAAGCAGGGGGTTCTATCATTTTTTTTTCTGTTTTTAAAAACTTCAAACATGGAAGCCATATTCTTCGCATATCAAGTTCTCAGATCCCAAGATACAACGTTGTTCCAAAATTTTTAATTTAAACTGCTTATTAATGGATTAAATTGAGTGTAATCCTTGATTACTGTCACAGGTATTTAATAACCTACCTTTTAATACAGTCCCACTGTGTTCTTCTTTTTATGTTAAATCTTCCCAATTCCAAGCATACATTGGAAAGGTCAGGCTCTTAATATCAAGGCCTTATAGAGCCTTAATTAAACTGGTACTAAAAATGGTCAAGAAAATTATAAATTTATTGATAAAAAAAACTGTTACATGAATTTGAAAATTTGGCTTAATGTGCTTTTGGTATCAGAAGTACTGTTATGGTAGATAGGCTGTCATGTAAATTTATATCTTGTAAATGGATGTCAAACATAATTTTGTAATATGCATAAAATTAAAAAATAAAAGTGGCGGGTCCAGGCATTTCGTAACAGGGGCGCTGTAGATGGCAGGGGGGGGGGTGTCAGGTGGCTGAACTGAAGCCCCTATTGGGTCTAAAGCGAGGTCCATTTTGGTGGTCCGAGGCTGACAAGTTCTTAAGAATGGATGTTTTTTCCTTGAAGTTAGGATAATGGACATATAAATTTTACATACAAAAATTTCAAAGGAGGGGGGTGGGGGGCACGCCAGCCCTGGATCCGCCTTTGAAAAACATATCTTGACAAGTTTATTTGATGAAGACTTTTCAAAGAATAGAAAATTTTAGAATTTTAAATGATAAAATACGAATAATATTAACTTGCATTTGAGGAGGAAATCCTCTCTGTCACTATCCTTCCCATTAAAGCTTCATGTTTTCTTCAGTCAGATCAGTATATACCTGTGGGATATGTACTATTTGATTTGAGACAAAACAAAATAACTATATAAATGCAAACTTTTGCACTTGTTCAAAAGTTTGACAATTTCAGTGCATATTTTTAATCTATCAAGTAAATATGCAGTCGAGTACTTTCATGAGAATAAAAAAATATTAACATCAACATATATACAAATTGAATATAAAATTAAAAAGAATAAAAACTAATCATATCGTAGCTTTTTGTTTTTACACTTAAACTATTATTGATTATATTTGTTCACAGACTAGCATCATATATTTATGAGTGAATGATTACGGATACGTTTGACACTGTTAACACAACCTCCTCCCCCCACCTTTATCATGTAGACTTATGTGAAAACGAAAAAATAACGTACAGATTTTACTGAGCAAGAATAAATTTTAAAGTTAACAGAATTCTTTAAATGCAAATAAAACTAAATGAGGAATTTACCTTCTGAAGTTGCAGAGATGAAAGTCTCCCCGAATGCATGTGGCACACCACACAGTGTGACTGATGACATCAAGGTTTTTGTAGCGAAATTCATGATCGACTCTATGTATGGCTGATACCTAACAGTTACCCGGTTTTTTATCTACTGGAAAGCTTAAATCACAACAGCTTAACACTTAGGGAATCTTGGAAAACATCGATATACCATTGACATGTGCACAGATTTGACGTGTTTACATGCTACCGGAAGTGTGTGTTGAACCATAACGGTCGTGGCGTCACCTATGTTTTTGCAAAGGGGCAAAAACGACAAATATCGGCAATTATTTTTTTTTTTAAAGTAAACGGTAGCTTGAAAGTGTGTCACAAAAGAAAATGTTATAGTAAAAGTTGTTTTACATTTCTAAAGCCTATTGTTCTTTTTTAATTAGTTTTCAATATTCTAAATCAATTAATTTAATTGTTTTTGATAACTTCAGTGATGTCGTACCTTGCAGTTAGAGATTAAATAGTCTCGATAAAAACATTATAACAGATTTTAGTTGATATTCGTATTAATCTCATTTTGCAATGCACAGTGTAGGTTAAGGTAGAATCTCTGTGAATTGTGCATACCAGAGGGTTATTAGTGTAATCAGGACCGCCATTTGCAAAGAGTTGACATTGGTACATCCTGAATTTAAAAGATGTCTCAAAAAGGTTGATTGAATTGTGTATATTAGTATATATTGTTTATTTTTAAACATATCCATCTTTCACATACATTGTATTGTAACAAAAGTGCTTTTGAAACATTTGCATCAACTGATATTTCAATTCAGTATTCCCTGAGTATTTTTTATGGACACATGAGTCATAGAGGTTAATTATTTTTGACTGTCTCCAGCAATTTGCTTTGCTTAAACTATCTCAAGTCCTTACTTTTATGATATGACAACACAGACTTTCCAATATACCGTAGATTCAAGTTTGTTTACATCATAATTCCCGTATAACAAGCGGGAATGTCAATCTTAGTGTTGGAATATAATACACATAATACACAAAACTAGAATTTCTATTCACAAAAAAAATTTGTCCTTATTTGATGCAAAAACCACGGAACTTAAAATGTCAAAAAATGCAATACAACGAGGTACCATATTTTTCAGTTCTAGTGTATAGTGAACCTGCTTAAAATATTATTTGTACTAGATCCATAGTTAACAAATGAAAAGAAAAGTTGAAATGAGCTTTTCAGGTACTTTCGCAGCCAGAAAGGATACTTGTTAAAGAACTTTATTCTGTAATAACCAATATTTGCCCCCCAAATCAAACTTTGATGGAGAAATATTTAATTAAGTTCTTAAACAGGGGGGTATATGCTGACTTCAAAGCATTGAATATTTTCATAAGTAATGACGCCATATGTACGTAATGACGTCACAAACATGACGTAAATTTCAGTTTTTTTATGAATTTTACAGAAAAATGTACATATTTCGTCGATATTTTGAGTAAAAGTCACCGAGCGCATGTGTGTTCAGGATCAATATTTTGATATAATGTGTAGAATGATAATATCAATGAAATATGTCAATATTGTTCCTGAACAAATTTGCGCTCTAGAAATTTTAAAGCTAAAATTGTTGAAATTTTGTCCATCATGTCCTCTTTCTGAAAAAGGATATAAAATCGGACTAGTTTATGACGTCATAAAAACAAACAAATGTGAATACACTGCTTTGACACTATTATATTTTCCGTTAATTTATATTTCTCATACAATTTATTGAATTCAGCACATTTCAGGAAGTTTCCAAAATTTAACTTTTGTGGGGGCAAATATATGCAATATACCGCATATAGTTCTTTATAGTTAAATTCAAAAAGTCCCAAAAATGAACCTTGAAAATTGAATATTTTCATGCAACAATTTTCATTTTATGCCATTTAATGTGCTTCGAGGTTTTTTGAGGTTCTCAGAAAGGTCTTTTAAAAAGTCGAAATTTTTACCCCATAAAAGTGTTTCAAAATTACATATCAAAATACATCAGAATCAGAATCAGAAAAATTTAATTTAGAGTCGGATTTTACAGTATAAACATAAGCTCTATAGAGCTTTTGACCGACATTATATTAGTACTACATATGCATGGATACATAAATGACTATATACACATATAAAACATTTCGGATTACATTGTCATGCATCACAACAAACATATTTACACCAACACACAAAAACAACACAGAAAAGCATATATATCATGCATATAAACTAGACAACCACAGAAAATAAATATAAATGAATTCAAAAGCATATATATATATCTATTTTTTCTTTTTAATTTTAAAATGTGTTTGTTGGTCGTCTTTATTCGCATTTCCAGATAATCTATTTAAGATTTACGAAAATTTTCCATTATAATATGATTAACTTCAAAGATGAAGTTTAAAAATTTATCATGGGTAAAAACACATCACTTTGAGAAATCAGAGACATTTTGGTGAGCATTTTCAATTAGCCTAAATTTCAGAACCTGGGGATCGGAGTACCTTTAAAAAAATGAAAATTGTTGACCTATGATTTACATTCAAGTGATACGTAGTTTTTCTTACTCGCGTGACAGAATGCTTTTTGAACTTTTGAGGTCAAATTAAATGTACAGGGTGTCCCAAACATATGTTACACTTTTAATTATTTATAACTTTATTAAACCAAAAGTTTTCGCATTCAGGCAATTATAATGTCCTAATGACGTCATCATATTTTTAACATCGAACCTTCATGTGAACAGCTGGTAGAAATTGTAAAACTTTTCTTTAGGTCTGCTACTTTAGCCATTAAAGACACGAGAAAACAACATTCTGTGATGAAAATGCTCAACAAAATAATAGTTTACAGTTTTGTGAGGGAGTTTGAAGTTAAAGGCACCACCATAATTGACAATTGACTTAATTCGGGTATAAAAAGACCAAGGAGTTCCCGTACTAAAAAGAACATTAGTACCATGAAAGAGTTATTACGGAAACTTTACAAAAATCCCTTAGATTGGCCCTGCATGAACAGACAGCACCTTTGGTAAATCTAGTATTCATAAAATACTAAAATTTGATTTTAAATTGATTCCTTACAAGAAAAGTGTAATGCAGCATTTGAAGAAGATGGAAAATATATATAGAAGTTGTTTAGAGTTTACCCATTGGATTTGAATTAGACCCAACACTACAAATTTAACAGATGCATTTTTTCCGATGAAGTCCATTTCCATTTTAACAATTTTGATAAAGAAAAACTTAAATTCTGTTGTTTGATGAAACCCACATTTTCTGTGTAAATACCTCTTAACGGATAGATTGTCACATTTAAAGTTTGGTTAAAAAACTTCAAAAATCATGTTCAAACAATGTTATTTCATATGGACGTCATTAGGAACTTGTGGTAAAATAACGTGTGTGATTCAAATAAAAAAAAAAGACTATTAATAAGGTGACAATTACAGTGTATGTACTTGACAAAAAATTATTAACAATTTTATTATATATCTTAAATATCATTAATATAACTTAAAGCATAAAATTTTAATAACGGTTTAAAAGAGTAACAAATCTTTTGGGACACCCTGTATACGTTTATAAAGTGCAGGCGGCCATTTTGAAAGGCGTTGTACACTTGGTGAAAACAGAATGACTCCGAAAGATTGTGGTAATCTAATTAATTTTTGATGTTTGAACAGAGATTAAAAGAGTTAATTTCTAAATCAAAAATCAACGGAATCGGTTACTTTAATTTTGAACAAACCATAACTACATGTACCACAAGGAATATGCTATGCGGTTATAAATTAATTCGATCATAAAACGTAATATTGTATTGAAATTGATGCAAATGAAATTGATGAATGTCAAAAAAATGTAAACCATTGATATTCATAACAGCATTATAGAATGTCAAACATTGCAAGGTTTTTTTTCTTTGTTGACCGTATGTTTGCCCCACCCCTTCCTTGACATAATATAATGAGCATGGGTATCATGATTTACACGTTTCAAGAAGAAGCCTTATTTGTAGAATTACAGGGAAATTGTTAGATATTGTACATATATGGTGTCCATCAATCTACCAAATATATTTTTTTAATGAATGACTTACCCTACCCACCCCTGTTTTTAGAAAAATGGTTGCATTTGAAAATGGAATTTTAAAATTTTTAAAGAAGTAAGTACCTATAATTGTCAATATTCAACAGTTTACCAGCCAGCTTTTCGCTACCATTTCTTTCAAAGGTGTCAGTATTGTCAATGCTTAACTTACATGTACTTAAATGTTATTCTGGGAAACATTCTTTGAATATACTTAGTGCCGTTATCTGTGAAATTCTATGAAATACTAACATTTTTAAAAAGAAAAAAAATTGGAAAATTTCCATTATTCATAGATTTTCCTGAATTTTAATCAGGCAATTTTAATTCGACATTGTTAAAATTATATTTTGTTCAATTAGATGCACTTAAGTTAATTATGAAATATACAAATAAAGATAATTTAAAGATCACCCATTTTAGAACAATTTATACAGAAATATGTGAAAGAAAATTAGAATGTGTAGAGTGTTTTTTTATGTCCCTTGATATCAGTGCCTAGGGGATCATATTTAGATAAGAAAATTATAGAAAAAATCTAAATTTTAAACTATTGAGCAATGAAACATGAATTTTATGTGGAAATTTCTAAAGGTTGTATAGATTTCAAACTGTTCATTTGATGTTCCAATAGAAAAGAGGGGCATCAATACCGGATATTATTTGAAAACGTAAAGTGAACAAGTATCGATGAATCTCTTTCTCAAATTTTACCATTGGCACGAAAAACAGAAAGACTTATGTAAAAGAGAACTTCAGTAGTATAGATTGTATTCTTTCAGCTTATCGGAGCCAAAGGCTCAAGTGAGCTTGTTTGACTGGCATTGAACCATTGTCTGCCTATCGTCGTCATCATCATCTTTGTCGTAAATTTTTCAAGTGTTCATCTTCTCTCTCTAACCACTGGGCCAATTTCAAACAAACTTGTCACAATGTATGAGTGAAGGAAATGAAAGATTGATCAAATAAAGGACCATGCCTTTTTCCAGGTGAAGGCAATTATAATTTCGTGAAAAAATCAGACATCGTTCAAAATTTCTTCTGAAGAACTACTCTTCTTGAAAAGATGGATTTATCTGGAATCTAAGGGGATAGTCTTAATTCAAATGTGTTCAAATCATGACCCCTGGGAATAGGAATACATACATGCATTCATACATGCATGGTCATATTTTTATTGAGGCAACCTTACGTAGTGTTGATTCAAAGTTGTATCAATCATGACCCCAAGGGGAAGGATGGGCCCAAAATAAGAAATTAACATTGAAATACATAGGAAAAATATTTAAAGATTTTCTCAAGAACTTAAAAACTGTGCTTGTTAATATTGATTTGGACGATTCCTACCTAGTTCTGATTCAAATTCAAGTTCTTGATCAAATCATGACCCACGCGTTAAGGATGGGTCCACAATGGATGATCAAAATTTTTCATAGGAATACATAGGAATAATGTTAAAAAATCCTTTTCTCAGGAACAGCAAAATTGTGCTTTGTCACATTTATTTTGCAGAATCCTCAGATACTGAAGCTTCAAATTTGTTCAAATCATAAGCCGCAGGGGAAATTAAAATGGGGCCACAATGAGTGATCCAAGTTTAATACAGGAATTCATTGTGCAAAACTTCAGAAATCTCTTTCTTAAGAACAGCAAAGCCATGATTAGTCATTTTTATATTGAAGCATCCTGAGGTAGTGTAGATTCAAATCTGTTTAAAGCATGATCCTCGGGGGTAGATTGGGGCCACAATTGGTAACGAAAGTGATCAGGATACAAAGCAACAAATCTATAGAACTTTTCAAATGGACAAGAACACTATCCATGACTGGTCATAATAGCATAAATGTATTCTGGTGTAATATAGATTTCAAGCTGTTCAAATCATAACCAAGCAGGAGAAAAGATGTGACATAATTATACAAAAGAATATAATGGATATATCAATAAAAATAGCATCTTAGGAACTACGATCACCAGGCTCTAAAAATAAAGCTTTGAATACTTAAAATTTCTGACAAAAATATCTTTGAATTCTCAGAGTAATTTCTCAGAATAATGTTTCAACTACGATTATTATCAAAACTTCATTTTTACCTTCTATCATGTCATTTTGGGAAAATTCGTAAATCTCAAATTAATTCTCAGGAAATGCAAATAAAATCACCTGCCTTTCATTTCCAAATCTTGTTTCATTTACTTTCTTCTATTTAAATCGATCATTTTACCATGCATATAGTGTATAAATATTTTTAATATTTACAAAACACCAGAGATCCCTTTTAATTCATATCTATAAATAATCAATGGTATCTATGGTTAGATGAATAAAACATAAATTTATTTCAATATTAATTTAAAAATGAATTATAATGCAAAAAATTCGACTTTTTATAAGACCTTTCTGTGAACACCAAATAACCTTAAAACACATTGAGATGTATATTTTTTTGCACAAAAAGATGTAATGTTGAAGCATCATTTTGAGACGTTTTAGCTCACCTGAGCCAAAGGCTCATATGAGCTTTTCTGATCACAATTTGTCCGTTGTTCTTCGTCGTCGTTGTTGTAAACTTTTCACATTTTCGACTTCTTCTCAAGAACCAGTGGGCCAATTTCAACCAAACTTGTCACAAAGCATCCTTGGGTGAAGGGGATTCAAGTTTGTTCAAATGAAGGGCCACACCCTCATTCAAGGTGAGATAATTGGGAATTAATGAGAAATTGGTGGTATCTTCTAAAAAATCTTCTTCTCAAGAACCACTGTGCAAAAAAAGATGAATGAAACTTATGTGGAAACATCCTCAGGTAGAATAGATTCAAGTTTGGTCAAATCATGACCAAAGTTGTACGTAGAAATATATAGGAAAATTCTTTAAAAATCTTCTTCTCAAGAATAGCAAAGTCATAAATGATCATATTTATATGGAAGCATCCTCAGGTAGTGTAGATTCAAATTTGTTCAAATCATGACCCCCAGGGGTAGGGCGGGGCCAAAATGGCTAACCAAAGTTTTTCATAGAAATAGATAGGAAAATTCTTTAAAAATCTTCTTCTCAAGAATAACAAAGCCATAAATGATCATATTTTCAGTGTATATGGAAGCATCCTCAGGTAGTGAAGATTCAAGTTTCTTCAAATCATGACCACCGGGGGTAGGGCGGGGCCAAAATGGCCGACCAAAGTTTTACATAGAAATAGGAAAATTCTTTAAAAATCTTCTTCTTAAGAATAACAAAGTCATAATTGATCATATTTATATGGAAGCATCCTCAGGTAGTGTAGATTCAAGTTTGGTCAAATCATGACCCCCAGGGGTAAGGCAGGGTCAAAATTGCCAACCAAATTTTACAAAGAAATATATAGGAAAATTCTTTAAAAATCTTCTTCTCAAGAATAGCAAAGCCATAATTGACCATATTCATATGGAAGCATCCTCAGGTAGTTTAGATTCAAGTTTCTTCAAATCATGACCAAAGTTGTACATAGAAATATATAAGAAAATTCTTTAAAAATCATCTTCTCAAGAATAGCAAAGTCATAATTCATCATATGTTTATGGAAATATCCTCAGATAGTGTAGATTCAAGTTTGTTCAAACCATGACCCCTGGGGGTAGGGCGGAGCCACAATGGCCAATCAAAGTTTTACATAGACATATATAGGAAAATTCTTTAAAAATCATCTCAAGAATAGGAAAGCCCCGATTGGTCATGGAACTACCTTTAGATTTAAACTTTTCATAATAAACATATTTCTACCTTTTCCTAGCCTTAGTGCTCATGTGAGCGATGTGGCCCATGGGCCTCTTGTTGAATTAAAGTATAAATTGAAGAGTTATTCTTCCTGGTTGAAGATCTGACTATCTCAAGGACAGCAAACCTATAATATGTCAGTTTAGATCAAAAACATCCTTAGAAAGTGTTAATTCAAGTTTGTTCAAATCATACTTTCAAATATAAAGCAAACGTGGAATCATTTAACCCCTTTCCATAACAAATATTTAAGCATTTCTAGTGAAATTGATATTAAGAATTATATGCTTTTTTGGGGTATTTCTTGTAATTTTTGTATATATCAATGTATATATACACTGTATTTGGAAAGCAAGTATTGTGTAGGTTCTGAAAATGTTAATAATATTATTGTCATGGCAACGAAATACACCATAATTATGCTGGAATTTAAATTTATTCCAGAATCAGTTCCATTCTGGTTTTTTTTTTTTGCTTAGTTCAATATATTAAAAAATAAATTTTATTGTTGAAAATGAAGAGGATATGGTACAATTAAAAAAAAAGAAGTACTTTGGGAGGATGTTAATAGTGTGTGCACACAATACTCGTTTGCCCATCAGATGCGTAAAAATGCATTATATGCCAAGAAAGTATAGGTAGCGTAGATTCAGTGTGTTCAAATTGCAACTTTTTAAATAAATTTTTCAATGTTTATCCGATATCTAAAGTGTCCAGGTGATCGAAGTGTCACCTATAGTCTATTGTGCCAGGAGAAGGATGGAGGCAACAGTAGGGATTATATAGAACCTTCACTCAAAAACTTTTTTTCCAAGAGCAACAAAAAACACCTCATAATGAATCATATAAATGTGATAATATCTTCCTGTATTCGAGATGATTCATTTTTGTTCCAAGTTCTACTTCTGTAAATGGACTGCCTAGGAAACACACAAGGACCCCTGGACAAATTTAAAATGTCCTTGTGAACATTGAAAAAATCAAAGGAAAAAAAAAGACAAGGCCAACTTTTGGAGGAGATAAATAACATTTAAAAAATAAAGGGGTTATTTAAAGAAATCTTATTCACATATACATTTGTATAAGAAAAGCTGAAATTTGATGCGAAAGCTTTCTTCGCTTGTATAAATTTAAAATTGTTCAAATCGCGTCAGCTGAAGATTGCATGGTTCAATTTTTTTTGTTGTAAAAATCGTCTAAAATGTATTGGTCCATAACATCGGAAATTATGTTAAAGCTTCCTTGCGTAATGTAACAAATTATATTTTGCTATGTCCCATGAAGCCAACAAGCAATGTTTTATACACCTAGTAGATCAAAAATTGATTTTACAAATAAAGGAAAATTCTCATAAACACTTCATTTCTGATACCGGTAGACAAGCAAAACTTAATGTTTTACAGAAACTTCCTATATATTGTGGAAGTAAGCGTGGTATTGATTTACGCGGTCACAAATTCTTGAGGAAATTTGTCCGTGTACTTAAGGTATGTCATCCCTCATCTTTTTAGAAAAGTTCACGCAGAACCTCTTACTTTAAAACTATTTATTAAAATTCAATTTTTATAACATATTTAATTTCAACAATGTTTAGGTCTTAACATTAAACGAAAAAACAAATGCCCAAAAAGCTAAAAAGAAACAAGCTTTATGAGTGACTATTTCCTGTGGTGGAATGATATTTAGCAGATAATTCTGCACATTTATCAAATTAATTTGTATCTTGTATCTTGGAACTTTAGCCTCACATACTTTTACTCAGCTAATATTTTCCATTATGATATTTCTAAGAATATCTAATATAGGTCTTAATTTATATTTTTAGAACAAGTTTTACACCTTCCTTCAACCATCTTTGCCAAAAACCGAAGATATTTCAAATTAGGCAAGATGAAATTTAAACTATTTTTCGCCTGAAAATCACATATTTTGACCACTATTTTTAAAATTCACATCATTAACCCCATCTTTTTCCTTCATCATTTTAAAGTACTCGATACTTGTGACTGAACAGCACTCAAGACTTAAAAAGCGTTATTTATAAAAAATGTTTTATTGCCTATTTAGTTTTTTAATACCCCAAATATGCTACTTTTTAGTACAAAAAGGTCACACAATAGTTTACGCGCATATATTTGCAAGATTTGTTCAATGATAAATTTTATTCAAAATATTTTACGTAAAATAAAATCATATTTCTTGCCATGGTAACATCTGATAAAATATGATAAAGGTTAAAGTAATTAACCAAAGAGTTAAAATTTAAGTGCAAAAAGGTTAAATTCATTGTACCGTAGATCAGTAAGATGAACACTGACCCCCTATTTTCTCTGCAATTTTGAGTCACTCTATATGAGTACTTATCCAAAATATACTTCTCAAAAAATCCTTGATTTAACATATTTCACGAGAGACATACCTTAATACATGTGTATAAATGTAAGGCATATAGTGACAATCCAGAAAATCCGCGTAATTTTCTACCCGCGGATTAAACAGAAATTGAGATTCTAAGGAATTATGATCCCTTGGGAAAAAGTACGTCTACAGTATTTAAATGTATACATGTAAAGTCTATATTTCTAAATTCTTGTTCCCCAAAGATAGCGTCTGACCATAATAAAGGAAAAAAATAACCAAAGTGACAGAAATAAATATTAAATGGAAGAGATATAGTAAATGCAGTAAAATGTTGACATCAAAACGAGATATGTTGCATGTATGCCACATAATGGAACAAAATGCTACATGAAATGTAAAAAAAAAATGAAAAAGCTGGAACAAAGATATAAGGTAACTAATGAAGATATGCACACGTAATGTAGATTGTAACTTGTTTTGATAATGGTTTACAACGAATTATAGGGCTATATAAGTGGGCTTAAGTTTTCACTGAAATATGAAAATATCATGATCAAATCATGTCCCCTAAAGGTAAGATGTGGCTTAATTTCTTAAATAATACTCTAAAGGTTTCCAAATTCTCGAGAAGGCTGGCTGTACATGTATAGAGAAAAAACAGACTTAAAATATCAATTTCGATAAACTTGTAGTACAATCTCAAGTTTAACAAAGAAAGTTTGCAAATGATGATTGACAATGTAAGAGAAGGTATTGCTTATTAAAAAAAACATTAAAAAATAAAACTAAAGAGTCAGTAAAATTATTTTGTAATAATAATTTCATAAATTATAGAAATGATTGAAAACATTTGCATCAACTGTTTTTTCGATTAAGTATTCCCTGAGTACTTGTTATAGACACATGATACGACTAAATGATTTTTGTCTATCTCGGGCAATTTGCTTTGCTCAAACTACATGTATCTCAAGTCTTTGATTTTATAATATAAAAACAAAGTCATTCCAATATACCGTATTCTTGTTTGTTTACACCACAATCCCTTTTGAGAGGGCGGTATAACAACCGGGAATGTGGCAAATTGTGTGTCGAAATATCTAGGAGAATCTTAGGAGATATTGTTTTCAAAAAAGCAAATTCATTCTAAGTCACTAAAGAGGCATGTTGAGGTAATGTAGACCAAGTTTGTTCAGATCAAGATACCAAAGGGTAAGACGAGGTCACGATGGGGGGGGGGGGG
>PRKT01000515.1:324042-356915 GCA_003671525.1 Saccostrea glomerata | reverse complement strand
AATGTCAGGGGACGACAGGGAGTAGACAGGGAAGGCAGGGACAACGACAGGGGACGACAGGGACTGGACAGGGAGAGCAGGGACAACGACAGGGGATCATAGGAGAAAGTCAGGGAGAGACAGGAAAATGTCAGGGACTGACAGGGGGACAACAGGGGATTTTTTGGAATCTAAGGGGATATTTAATTCAGTAGTGTAAATACACACATGTACTTGAAAAACGTAATTTGGGGGAAAAAACAAAAGTTATAAAATGTTTCTTTCCCAAATGCACATGAACAATAATTTCGAATTTGCCATGGTAATCTATTTCTGGTGCACATGGAATTAATTACCTCTCTTTTTCCATCCCATAAAAATCGTGGTTTAATTGCACTTATATTGTGAACAATTTGCTCAACACATTTCTGTATAATCAGTACACCATTTTACTGAATAGTATACGAGGGTGATCAAAAAATTCGTGAACTATCTCTATATTTACAAAACCACAATTCAGATCAGAATGAAATTTAGCACACATAGAGTCATAAACAGGTTCTTTAAATAGCAATGTAATGAATATATTCCCCGTGTTTGTGACGTCACAAGGTGAAAATGCCGTCATAAGGTAGATCACTTGTGACAAAAAATGGATGACTCAGTCGTATTCGAGAAACGAATGGTTGTAAAATTAAACGTATATCTTGGAAATTCCTCTGTAGAAGTTTACTATATTTTTTACACGGTTTATGAAGACAAAAGACTTGCCAGAAGTTTTGTCATTGATTGGATTGATTGTATTAGTGAGCGAAAGGAGATGTTTAAAAATGATATTTTTTCTGTTGCCCAGTGAAAGCAAACAGGGAGAGAGCAATTTGATACGAAGGATCGCCAACTCACAGTTAGTTATATAGATGGATATCTTTACAATGATATAATTATCAAATCCCCGAAATAACGTTTACTTTAGACTTTAAACATATGCATATCAGATATGATAAAGTAAAGGCGCCCATACTTTATCCACATGAAATAAACGACGCTCAAATGACAGAGGACTTGGATTTTGATGGTCACTAGTATGCTAATTCTGCCAAAGGATATCATTATACACCTATACTATTGCCGAAATTAGGCCATTTCTGACAAATGGACTGTTTCTGTTGTAAAAAAATAACTTGCATGGTAAGAATATTGTAGTGTCCCATACAGAGTTAATATCGGATTTAACCACATGTAACACAAACTAATCAGCCATACTTTTATTATAACATCGACTTCCGGTTGAGTACAAGGGAGACAAATCACAATTAAATAAATGAGAGTTATTTTTCTTAATTCTTAGAACATGAAACATGAGTTAAGTATAATCAATCATATACTAGAATCCTCCCCCTTTTCATTTAAACAAATAGCAATTATTTCAAATAAATTGTAAATGAACAAATCTAATTATCATTTAACTTTAACACAGTCTATGAATCATTAATCATTACACTGTTTATAAATCATTGAAAATTTATATTTGAGCACAGGTTACACAGAACATGTTATTTCATTACATAGTCCTTGAATTTCACCGACAAAGAGCGTTGACGAACTGGGCGGCTTATTTGCTGTGAACTTGTTGTCTGGTCTTGGACATTGCTTTCGGATTCCTCTGATGAAGAATTTCCTGATGACGCTTCCTGGACATTATCTGAAATCGCATTTTTATCACTTGCAATTTGATTAGAAACTGAATTTCCTGAACACAAATCTTCACTTCCATTGGAATTTTCACTTAACACATTTTCATTCACATTTTCACATGACACTTTCACAGATTCCTTGGAATTCACAATTTTTTTCAAATGAGACACATTTCTTTTGTAATGAACTCCTTCCCTGGATTCTAACACAACACTATTTCCATTTTTCTCGACAACTTTGAATGGCTGATTGCGATTGGAACAGCTTCCTCAATCACAAAGCGTAAGTATTCCTCAGTATCATTTGTCTTCGGATTTGGTGTATCTGTTGACAACATCCTTGACAATGAATCAGCTATGTTTGATTTATCCGGAATATGACAAACTGTTTAACTGTAGTTCTGCATCCTTAATCACCAACTTTCTACTCGTGCACATGGTTTCGATTTGGGGAGAAAATAGAATCAAGTGGCTTATGATCCGTTAACAGCTCAAAAGTCTTCCCCATCAGATACATGTGAAACTGCTCAAACGCCCACACTAAGCTGAGTGCTTCCTTCTCGGTTTGTGCGTATCTGCGTTCGACGTCTGTTCAGGATCTACTCGCATAGGATATAATCTTAGGTTTCCCTTGTTGTTCCTGGACTAAAACAACAGTGTAGAGGAAGAAAACATATTCAGATTGTATTATTTATTTTTTATTTGTATAATTTTACCCTTAAAACAAGATTTGTATATGAAACATGATGTGCCCGGCGGCAACAAATATCAAAAAAGCTATTTTTAGCATATAGGTCAACACAGCACAGTTAAGGTTATAGTAAGAAGGCGGGGCTTAATTTGTTCGGGAAATGTTTACTATGACGTCACACAAAACATAAAGTCTTCAAAATACCACAAAATGAATTGAATTGCTATTTCAAACTGCTGGATAGTTCTAGACTACATAAAAATTACTATTTATATGCAGTTTTGTCGTTTGTTAAATCGCACACAACAACATATAAACAACTTGTCGATCGCAATGTACCTGTCAATGTGACGTCATTTCGCAAAAAAATGACGCAGTTTGTACGCAGTGAGAGGCTGATTAAGTCACATTTTGTACAATCAGAATATCGTTTGATCTCAAATAAAATATTACAGTCCCTGAAACGTTCTACTTTCCCATTTTTCCGTTCGCTCACCGTTCGTTCACCGTTCGTTCTGCGTTCGTTCACCGTTCGTTCAGCGTGCGTTCACCGTTCGCTCTTCGTTCACAGTATTGCGTTCACCGTTCACCGTGCGCTCGCGGTCACCGTTCACCGTTTGCTCTTCGTTCCGTTTACTTTGCGTTCACCTTGCGTTCACCGTTCACTTATCGTTCAGTCTTCATTTTCATTCGGAACTCCGAAGTGAAAGGACTTATCTTTTTGATGGTAAGGATTTACATGTTTTTTTAAATAAATAACTTAGATATCGTGTTTGAAGAATAATTATTTCATTGCAAAAATTATTTTTATATTTCTATTATTATAACTCAGATTTTACTTATTTCATGAATTTTCCCTGGAAAAATTATAATTAATACATTAAGTACCTACATGTATGTAGAACGATGCTAAAATATTAACTTCAAAAAAGGGCAATGTACAAATGTTTCACACACGGCATCAATTTGATGCAATTTTAAAGAGGACAAATTATTAATGGATGTATTATAATTTATCCAAGTCTTTTACAGATCAAGAATACATAAAAAAAATATTTCTACAGTAACACGTATTTAAACTACAGGTAGGTTTGAGAAATATGAACAGTACTGCAAATATTCAGTTAATTGAATATCTTTAGAGATAATTAAATTGATGGTGTGGTTTTTAATTTTAGAAAAGATGGTGTGGTTTTTAATTTTAGAAAAGACCAACTGTTTTAAATAGTCTATTATTAGAGAAGGAAAATTCCTTCCTTCACCGTACCTAAACATATTTCTAAAAATATGTTTTTTGCCATTCAGTATAATTAAGATCCCCCCACCCCCCACCCCGTGCCTTTTTTTCCGAAATAAAATTCTTACTGAGTTTTTACAGTATATTTTAATTTTTATTCAATTTTTATTGTAACACAAGAAAATCACTCTTTAAACCAACGTCAAACAGTCATTAAACAATAGTATTTTAGTGATAAAAATTTGTGCCGACAAAAGTATTCTAAATTGGCAGGGAATATGTTTCACATTCAATATAAAACTTAATCCTTCCAAGTATACATTCGAATTATTTTTTTTCTGCAGGAATGCAAAAAATCAGATCTAGAAATGATAGGGAAAAATATTAAAATTTCTTGGAATACTTAGTGACTCTTTGCATTCGGCATGTTCGGTGAAACGAAATTTCCACATCTCCACTGTGTCGAATTATTTTGATTGACAGCACAGGTAGCACGGACTTCCTGTGAACTGTGTGAACTGTGTGAACTTGAAGATGGAAAATAAAAGCCAATGATTACTGTCAAATGGATTTGTTAATCTAAAAGAAAAAGATTACTTTTATTGCTTGGAATATTTAGGAAAAATAATAAGAATTTTTATTTGATACAATATATATCTGATAATCGAGGGGATTATCTCTCTATCTCTCTCTCTCTCTCTCTCGTACATTTCTCTGTTCAATAAAAATTATGACAACACATTACTTTTTTAGTTTTGAAAATTTAATCTACGCATGTATTACAAATAATTTGAATGCCTCTTTCCAACATCTTGACCGAGTATAATCACAGCCGGAAAATGTCTACAGATGCATGAAGAAGTTAGCTAAAATAATCGTCATAAAAGAATAAAAAGGCACATAAATATAGAATATTTTGCAGTAGAATTTATATAAAACGAGAATTTTTATGCAGTACGATAACAGTCAATGTCAACAGATAATTGTAAATTTGAAAAAAAATCCGTTATTTTACTCAGAATCGCTGTGGCACGGAAATACATGTACGGTTGTTTCAGCCCCGTACATTGTAATTAATTCATTCTATAAGTAGTAGTTTTATCTTCAGAAGTCCACATTATTTTATTAGTGAAAAGAATAAGCATAATTATTTGCTATATAAGTAGATTAATTTATTTTTTAACTACACGCGGTAACAAATACACGTTTGACGGCGATTAAAATCATGTTATTAAAATATCGATTTCAACATAGGTATGTGCAGAAAAAATGTTTTTATTTATTTATTTATTTATTAATTTATTTATTTATTTATCTATTGTTTATCTCAGTAGTAGTTTCATCTTCTAAAGTCCACATTATTTTATTAGTTAAAAGAATTAGCATAATTATTAACTATATAAAATTAATTTATTTTTTAACTATACGCGGTAACAAATACACGTTTGACGGCGATTAAAATCATGTTATTAAAATATCGATTTAAACATACGTATGTGCAGAATTTTATTTTTATTATTTATTTATTTATTTCTCTTTTGTTTATCTATTGTTTATTTATATTTATTTATGACATTTGAATAATTTTTTTTTTTTTTTTTTTTTTTTTTTTTTTTTACAATTTTATTTATATATTGTCCATATATATTCTCCACACAAATAATTCTAATGGCGTGTGTTTCTTTGCAGATTTATTATAGAAGTTATGGAAGGGCCCTAAGAAATTGATTTAATGCAAGGGCATATCCTCAGTGTATCTAGCCTGGTTTTTACACAAAAACTCAAGAAACATGAAGGTATTTGAAAAGTTCTGCGGACCTCCTGAAATCTTGCAAATAAAATAATAATAGCTATAATTAATGTTGTTGACCTGCAAAAGATTCAACCTATATTCGAAAAAATTAAATTTTAGCAATTAAATTGTGGAATCTATATAAGTTTGCAGCACTTTTCACAAACTTCATATAGTGTTGTAAAGAATTATGAATATTAAACTAAGATTTTTAATTTGGTTATGCCCTTGCAATATTGGAATTTATAGATGACCTCTAAACTACAATTGTACTTAAGTATATTTTCTATAATCATGTGACTCCTTCATCACGTGACAAATCTTAATAAAAAATCTAAATGTCTTCAATATGTAGATTTAAACCACATTACATTTTTTTTATATCAGTAAAGACCTACAAAGCATCGCCCATCCCAATAAAGTGTATCTTATTTTAGAAATAGCCAATATTTCATTTTATAACCATAACTATACTGCAAAGGTAACAAAGGCATTTGAAAGAGCTTAATGAGTGGAGAATGCACATCATTGCGCCCATGACAAAAGTGTCCTTTTGGCATTTTTGCTAAAACAGAGAAATAACCTCATAAAGATGTGACGTTTCAAAGTGACGGTGAACTTCGACGCAGATTTTTTTTAACCACGTGTTTGAAGATTGAAGCATCCAGAGTTTTTATTGCTGTTTCCCACATGTGGAATTTATTTTCATTGTTAAATTAATTGAATCAGTATCTGAATCTCCTTATCCACTGATTTTAATAGATATAAACAAAAACATTTAGAACTGGTTTCTTAACAAACATATCTATTATATGTATGTCTCTAATACCAATAGTTTTCCTACATGTGTAAATGTATAGATGGTGTAGACAAGGTGTTTTTTTCTGATAGCGAGAATAATGAACCTTTATAATGAACCTTTACAATCTAGATAAACTTTTGTTTAAATATTTATACAATTTTTAGAATACGTCATGTTAGACAGGGTATATCGTAAAAAATATTGCAAAGGAAAATTGTCTTCCTTTTTTTTGAGATCCGCTCCACCACTCTCAATATACATGTACATCGCGATCGCGTCGATCACAATAAAACTGTTGTTAAATTGTTTGTACAAATGTTGAAACTAAACATACATCTTCCATGTTTTAACAAATCTAGCAAAAATGTGTAAGAACGATAGTCAAGACATTTGTATTTTCTATAAATAAAAATAGGAAAGATAACTCTGATGTCAACAATCGATGTAACAGGGGTACCAGAGAGGGGCATTCATTTTATTTGCGTACTTTTTATAAAAGAGATAATTTATGACCAAACAAAACACTTTTAATCGTCAGAAAAAATATTGTTGTACTTTGGGAACAAGGTCCTGTTAATATAAAAAAGGAAAAACAAAGAAAAAAAGGAAAACTGCATAACTGAACAGAATTAAAAAATGTTTTTTTTCAAATCTTTTATCTATAACTTTTTGTTTGCATGAAATAATTTAATAACGAATTTCATTTTATTTTAAATGATATACATGCTTATTTTCTTGTTGCACAAAGACACTTCAATTTAGAAAAATTAAAACTAGCAAAAACATCCGAATGAAAAAAAAATGTTCTAAATGTTCTACTTAAAAAGAGCTGGTCAAGTAAATCTGAGGAGAGATGATGGAGGGTCGATAAAAATATTTATATTAAATCTATTTATCTAATATTGAGAAATGTGAAACGTTATTGAAAAAAAATGAGTTTTCAAAACAAATAAAATAATAAAATATTGTTATATGAAAGAATTTTTTTTATTCTCTAAACTATACATGTACATTTATGGCTATTTATTTTCAAGATCTCAAAATTTAATATACATGTAACTCTTTGGTACTTACGTGTTGTTGTTGTCATCACTGAACTTATAATCTCATTGCAGTTATCAGTGTGGAATAATATATTGTTTAACCTGCCATCAAATTTTGGATAAATATTATTTTATATGCACAAATATGATTTTATTTGTTTTGATTGATAATAAAAAAAATCCTTATAAGTTCGGGGTCGGGTTTTATATCTACATGTAAATGCTGACAGAAAATAAAATTCAATGCTGAAAATACATGACATTAAAACGAAACAATATGTTTGCATTTTAATTTATTTTGGCTGCAGTGCAGGGGATGGGGGTGGGGTGTCCTTTTATATTTCCCTAACATGTAAGGCTTTGCAAGGCTTAGTATATCCAAGCTTCTGGCACGGGACCAGAATAGAATTCATACTCTGTAAAATTCACTTCATAGAATACTATTAGAAAACAAAATCATTAGAATGATTGTTGATTGATTGATTGTATATTGTTTAACGTCCCTCTTGAGAATTTTTCACTCATATGGAGACGTCACCGATGCCGGTGAAGGGCTTCAAATTTAGACCTATACTCGGCACTCAGGGCCATTGAGCAGTGAGGGTTCTTTATCGTGCTAACGCCTACCGTGACACGGGACCTACGTTTTTAAGGTCATATCCGAAAGACCCGTGACTTTCACTTCTAGTGTCGAGCGCTTGGCGAAGGAACAGTCACTACCTTTGTTTACGTCTTAGGTATGACGCGGCGCCGCGATCGAGAATCGAACCCGGGCCTCCCGATCACGAAGCGAATGCTCTACCACTAGGCTACCGTGACAGGTCATTAGAATTAAGGGGATTATTTTTAACATTAAGTCATAAAAAATATGATGAATTGTCTACGATGTTTACATCCCTAAAAAAAATCAGACATTTCAATGCTCAGCCAATACTTGATATCGCGATTACTTAACTTAGCGGAACTCTTTCGCGAAGGAGGTAGGAATCGTCTGTTGGGTGGGGGCAATGTGCTATTCAATACAATGCAAGATCTATCATTGTAGCATTTATAAGGACAGATAAGTAAAAAATCCTGTTGGAATACCTCGCTAAACAATTGCTGATCCAGCCTAATATATTTTTGAGAGGAGCCAATCCTAAATTGTCCAATTTTTAACGATATTTTTAATTAAGCGGACTCTTCTCGTTAAATTTTCATTGAAAATCGTCATATTTTTAAGCAGAAAAAATATTCTAAACTTTCTTTATTTGACAATCTACTATTTGGAGTTCAATATCTGGCAAAACATCGTGATTTCGGCATTAAATTGTTCGAATCATTTGATTGTCACTACTGTAAACAATGTCATTTGCCCCCAGAAATGTAGATTTTTCTCGACTCCCCCGCAAAAGAGCGGTAGTAAGTTAGATAACTGCGAGGTACTCATTGGTAGTCGCGATATAACGTATTCACCGTTCAATTCATTCAAAACTCTTATTAAATTTATGTAAATGGCATCTTTAATTTAATTCTATGGGTATGCTTCTAAAACCATCCATTTCATAAAATAAAACATAATTTGTTATTCTAGGGTATCATTATATACATGATTAACAAGACTGAATTCATAGCAATCCAGTTCCAGCATCATAGTGCTAATGATCGGTATGCAACTTTTTTTTATCTTTTATTACACAGTTCCCATCAATACCCATTCACAATTGCCAGTTTACCCGGGTATTTAGGATAACCAGCATAAAAACAACAAAGAAAAAGAAAACTACAAAATATGTCATTATAACAAATTTGTTAAATGTTTAACTGGGTCTTTAAACAAACAAGTTTTTGACAGATTTAACATGAAATATATATCTTTTTCTAATGAACATACGAGGGTCGTTAGAAAAGTTCGCGGACACATTGAATTACGGAAAATCTGTTGTGTACTGTGAAGTATGACCTATATCTGAATAAATTCCTATATTTTGTTAATTGGCATGTAAAAAATCAGGTCCATATAATAAAATCTTGAAAATTTACAACGATTTTTACTATGAGGTCATGAGATTCACGGAGCAGTCACTTGACGTAAGGCGACGTGACAACCAGATTTCAACAGGTTAAGCTTTGTCGCAGTTCTATAAATCTTTTATTTCTTCAGATTTTTCTCATCTTTTTTTCTACTTTAAAATTGAATATCTATATCAAGATATGTTATTTTTCTTCTATATAATGTCTTTTGTACTGATTTGGATATTATTGAGATCCTTAAAACAGTCCATGCAGTTAATCGATCAAGTAAGGAAACTAGGCAAAACCATATGGCGCAACGCAACGTCCTTGCGATACCGGGGTATTGAAGTATCGATGGAGTTAATCATTCAAAATGTTAATCCTTCCATTCTTATGAAGCTACAACCATTTGAAAACTTGTCCTTTGTAGGTTTAGGAAATTCCCGGCAGCATCTTGAACATTTTAATCTCTTTAAAGACATTTTCCAGTCTGCATACATAAATTTTACGTAGTGCAGTGCTCCATGACGCTCAATGACGTTTCGATTTTTGGCTGTGTTTTTAAGCGTTGATCAGTTATAAACGACTATAAAACAGTCATATACCCTCCAATTTAGTTCAAAATTTCTCCCAGTGACGTTTCATGAATGCTTTAGCGGCAGGTAAAATATCATAAATCTCTTTGCGGTACAATTGTGCAATTTTTAATTTTAATTAAGAGTCTTTGTGATGTAAACGTGCCAAAATGTAGCATGCTCCGAGAAGCAAGTTTTATCAAAATAAAAAAGCTGTATATTTTTCAATAATCATCGGGGAGCACCAAATTCTTGTATATTTATTGGAAAAAAGGTAAAGATTTTATCTGGAAAGTTTGACCGGTTTCGTGGAAATAGCGAGTTCACAATAGAACTTGTCCGCGAACTTTTCTAACACCCCTCGTATAATGCTTTTTTCTAACATGAACTTCTCTTGTATAATATTTTCTAATCTGCTTTTCATTTAGAATTTATATATTTTTTATCCCAAATATGATATTAGAGTATTATAAAAGCGAATTCTGGAATTTGTTTCTAAGTAGAATCATACAACAATATGTTTCCATTGCACATCATAGTTCATAACAATATTCAACTTTTACCATACACCTTTTACATTATCACAATCAAAAATTAGATGTTTTATATCTTCATTTTCATTTCCACAAAATTCACATTTTGCATTTTCTCTTAATTTTCATTTTTGTAAAAAGGAATAACAACATAGAATATTATTCAACAATTTATAATTAAATTCACTAAGACGTTTATCATACATGAGTTTGATTTTATTTCTATAAATATTACACCAGTATTCTTTACTCACACATAAGTTCCGACCTAATATTGATTGATAACATGGATATTTAAACTTTTTAGACAACATATTCTCATATAAATACTTACATTTTTTATCTGTAATACAATTAAAACCACCGTTAAAATTGAAAGAATTTACAGAAGTTGTCTTGGTAAAAATACAACACTTCATATCAAACATGTAAAATAACTCTGTTTCGTTACTACTTTTTTTTAGAATCTTGTACTCACACAACCAGTTAGATTTATTTATCAAAGTATTTGAAATTTCTTGTAATGTTTTAAAGTTACCATTTTCATCAAAGAGATCTTTCGTAAACAAAATATTACTGGCAATCCAATTTTTAAAACATATTGTTTTACCTTTAAATTGATATAAAATGTTATTCCAAAGTGGTTGTTGTGCAAATTTGACATTTGATAAATTTGATATTTCTATTTTCTTTTTTTCAGAACATTTCTTGATAAAAAGTAGGAAGGTGAAAAATAAGTGAAAAGTTTTCGAGTTTTCTTTCAGACAATGTAAGTAAATAATTAGTGTCTATATTCATTTCATTCAGGTATCCATTTATGACTTTATTAAGTATACAAGATTCATCACTAAGTCTTGTTACCCGAGATGCCTTTAAGGCCTTTAATTTCAGTTCAATTTCAACTAATCGTATTCCCCATTCTTCTTGTTTGCCTATAACAGTGTCTCGCTTAATTCTATCTCGTTTGTTCAATACAAAATTGAATACACTACTTTTTAAATTTTTTTTTATCAACTCGTGGTCTGGAATCGGTAATATGGAGCCAACATATATTAATTTTGATAAAGCTAAAGAATAACTACGCAAGAATTTCCTAAAATTGTTAATTTTCTTTTTTTCCATGATTCAAACAGGTTTTTCCATATCTTCACAAATTTTAATCCAATTCAAGTTGTAGCATTGGTCTTTGTTATGACCAATAAAAATACCTAAGTAGCGAACAGCATCATTAGTTACATTGAGAAAATTAATTATTTGAGGAAGGTTGAAGACGATGGTAGAATTACATTTATACCACACACATTTGAGTGCCTATCCTTGAGACTATCTAAAAGTATACATTGTCTTTTATTCAGACTAATTTTTGATCCAGCATGGCTGCAAAAAGTTTGAACACTTTCAATTGCTGTTTCTAATGAGGATATATCTTTTAAAGCTAAATTTATGTCATCCGCATGTTGTAGATTTTTTATTTCTGCAGAAGGTTTGCCTGGCGTTTTGGCTGTTAAGTTTGGTGATGTTGGCCTCCCTAAGGAGTAAGTTTTATATTGTTTTACTTAAGCATTGAATTCATATTTTGGGATGTCTTCGGTCCTACATGTATAACACACCCGGCCGTGCTGACAAATTAAATACCGCGCGTTAGCGCGGTATGATAATTTGTCGGCACGGCCAGGTGTGTTATAGGACCGAAGACATCCCAAAATATGAATTCAATGCTTATATTTACATTCTCTAATTTTCCTTTATCATAATTGTTTATTACCTTCATGTTTAATGTGAATTTAGCGCCCTTTGGTATTGGTGTGCTTAATAAACGTAATAGCCGTTCGTGACGTTCGAAAGCCGTTTGTGACGTTGGAAAGTTAAATAACGCAAATAAACATTGCGAGGAAAAAAGTGACAAATTAGTTTTTAATGCACATTTGCTGTATTTTATGTTAATTTTTAAAGGGCAGTTTTTTCAAAATTTAATTGAGTCAAAACAATATACTTTTTGGTATTCCTAAATATTGAAAATACATGTAGTTCCCATTGTGTATTCTACCGCGCTGTGACAAGGTTTCGCGTGTGTTATAGAAATTTGAACGTCGTGGATTTCTAATGGATTTCATAAAGAAAACTACACTGAATGTAAATATTTGAATTTATATCTAACTTGATCATCTGTATCTAACAGTATTATGCAATATATTTTATCATGTTTAAATTCTGCAACTACAATGTTTTGTAAAACCGCGCATTTCCAGCATGCGATAGGCATAGGCCTGTTCAGCTCACATGTTAAAGTTACGCATTTAATTTTGTATGATTGCTTATGATTTTGATATTTTGTCAAATTCTTATTATGCTTTTGTAATTTGTAGTTTTTCACCCTCTGACAAGGTGTGTCCAATAAACAATATTTACATTCAGTATAATATTCCTTATCAAATCCATTAGAAATCCACGACGTTCAAATTTCTAGAACACACGCGAAACCTTGTCACCGCGCGTTAGAATACACAGTAGGAACTATATGCATTTTCAATACTCTAGAAACACCAAAATGTAAAATGTTTTATTTCAATTAAATGAAAAACTACAACCCTGAAAAATTAACGTAGAGATTAACAAAATGTGCGTTAAGAATAAATTTGTAACTTTTTTAATCGCAATGTTTGTTTGCGTAATTTAACTTTTCAACGTCACTTCACGTCATCTGACGTCACAAACGGTTCTTACGTCTATTAAAGTTAGTTTTGGTGGGCGCTTAATTTACATTAAATGTTATGAAATAAGCAATTGTGAAGAAGGAAAATTAGAGAATGTAAATATAAGCATTGAATTCATATTTTTGGCTGTCTTCGGTCCTATAACACACCTGGCCATGCCGACAAATTTATCATACCGCGCTAACGCGCGGTATTCAATTTTTGGCACGGCCATTTGTGTTATAGGACCAAAGACAGCCAAAAATATGAATTCAATGCTTAAGTACAGTCACTGATCTTTGTCAACTTTTAAAAAAAATAACAGAATATGAAGAAGGAAGACTGTACATAGGATCGATCTACTTCATAACTGGTGAGTGACAAAAATGGAGGCAATCACTGAGTCAGAAATCTGTCTGTAAATGTTACTGTCTATTTGTAAAATATCAACTAATTAAAGCACATTATGATAAATTAATATGTCTCTTTTTTTAATGCAATTTTTGTCTAACTTTGCTTTGAGTTTGGATCCAACCATATAACATACATTAATTATAGACTGAGACTCAAAACATTCATAGGCCTGATTGATCTACAAAATGGCGGTCCAAGAAATTAGGCTTAAATTCCACTCAGAATGTTTTAATTTGGAAATGTCTCTGATGCAAAATTAAATGAAACTAAAATGCAAGAAAATACAAAAAAGTCTTATGTTTTACAATCATGGGTACTTTCAGAAAATCTTTCTTTTTGAACGAAAAAGAGAAGCAGTTCACAAATGTTGATGAGCAGAAGACAAGAAACTCTGGCAGCACAAAAATCAGAGCTCTTAAAAAAGAAAGAAAAAAAAATGAAAATGTGAATGATATTCAATCAAAGGATCCAAATGATGAAATTCTGGAAATTCAACATGGAGAGACAATAAGCATTTTTGAATTGACCATCTCTGCTCGAACTGCTTGAAAGCATTGAAAACTGTTACCCAGGTGCTGAACAAACTTTTCTCCTAGACTGGAATTAAAAACTGTTCAATTTCTGGCATTCAAACACAATTTGAAACATGCTGAGGAAGGATCCCCCTCTCCTTTTGACCAAGTAAGGTTAAACATTCTGCAAAGAGTTGCATTTGAATTGAAATTTTTTTTTATACTTTTACCAGGAATGAACTACATTACTCATTTACTATGGTTTAATGTGTCAGAATTGTCTATTTTAAGATTTTCAACAAAGATTTTGTTGCCATGGTTGGAAAACAAACAACATTTTTGTGAAATCTTTCAAGATGCTGTATTATAAATCATCTACTGTTACTTTTTTAGCATGACTTCATGCATTTTCATGAATAAACATGAATAATAATATTGCATTTTTTAATTTACAAATAAGCAAGAATATTCATGAATGCTAATGGTTCATTAACTTTATTCATTCATGAACATTCCTGAAAAAATTCATCAAATTATTCATGAACAGTTCATGAATTTCCAATGAACTTTTTATTGGACATTCTTGAAATGATGAATCTTCATGAATATGACTCTTCATGAATTATTCATGAAAAAAAAATTCATGAATATTCATCAATTTTCTTTCATGAATAAAAATTCATGATTAGAAAATATCCAATAATAAGTTCAAAGGATCTTCATGAACATTTCATGAACATTTCATGAATAAAATTTATGAAAAATTCAAGGAAATTCATGAATTATTCATGATCGTCCTGCAGGGGAAAGACGAAAACTGACAAATGTAAAATTTTTGCATGACTCTTGTTAATTTTGTTCAATTCCTAAAAGTATAAGGTATAAGTATAAGTATCGGATGTGCACCTTGATCTAGTGTGGTTAGTACCCCCAACAGTTGGTACAAACCAGGTTACTTGTTTTCTTAGGTTGTCCAAAATGAAATATTTTACATTGGACACCCGCAGAATAATTTGTTCTAGGTAGGCTTTTACCATCAGGTAGGGGTTCAATGAACATGAATCGTGTACCATTCAAAATACTTGTCATTCTGTTAGTCTCAGGGTGTCGAATCTTTTCGTATAAGATCTTGCTAACAAGTTTGACACATAATTTGTCAAGCATTTCGTAGACAGAAGAATCGGACACAGATAAAGGAAGACTGCATATTCTAAGTTTAAGTGTTTTCTGATCTGCGGATTTTGCACCAGATGTATATGGCTTTGTGTCATAGAACTGGTAAGAGATATTGTTAATCTCCATACCCTGTATCAGAAGTTTGTTTCGATTGTCCGTACTCTTCAAATAAATGCGCCAGAGATTTCGGTCCAATTATACACACAAGAGATCATCACCCACAACTCGCTTAATTGGTTCAATCAATTCATAATCAGTGAAATGTTTACCTCCGTCAGACCGCAGGTCACTGTTCTTTAGGTATAACGGTTAACATGTGCGTTCAACCGATAATGAATTAAAGTTCTCCGGGTCGTTTTCACCCATGGCAGTACAATGAATAGGTCAGCGTAATTTACCAGGTTAACTCCAAGTAAACACAATACGCACACAAACACGTTAGGAAACACAATAAAATTCCATATGAAACTTTTTTTCACAATAAAAAGCTCCCACATAGAATTAATTGTCAAAAACACAGAGCCCGAGAAGGTACGTCCAACTACTTCTGTGTCACGTGACAATATTTTATTCCTTGAGCTAACATGACTTCGTGGCGTAGTGGTATGATTGCTGAATTGTAGACATAATGGTCGTGAGTTATGAGTCTCACATACAGTGCGTGTTTCTTATCTACGATTTTATTTTTTTCTCTGTGCATTTTTCCTGTTTTCTTTACTTATTTTTTCATAATACATGCATATATAACACTGGTCCACAAAAGATTACATGCATGTAATTTGATTTTGAATTGAAAAAGGCCGAGTTGTCATTAAGGCAGCTATGGCTTTTTTCTCAGAAACGATGTATACATATTAAATTACTACTTAATAAATACAAGTTGAAATAGTCATGTTAAGTCTCTTACGAAAACCGCTGACATAGTAGTGACTTAGCATCGCTTTTAAAAGGGGTGGGGGCAAAGAAAAAAGTTGAACTCGAGTGGGCGCGAAAAGTCGAACTTGACAAGCGAGAAAAAAGCGAGAAAAGACAATGGAGGATAAATTCCAACTCCAATTTCTTCCAGTACGATTTTCTACACTTACCTGCTATATTAATTTAATAGACAGAAAGTGTTGGGGGTTTCAAAGAACATTTTTATACTAAAAAGGTTATATTTGGAAAACAGTTGAGATGAGGGGGGGGGGGGCAATATTTGGTATCTAAATGAATAATGGTAATTGGTAAGAAAAATAAAAAGTAAAAAAATCTTAAGATTACTATAAGAGCACCCCTTTCCGACAAGCCCGGATAAACACTTTGATTGTAAAACTGGTTGTTAAATTTTATAAAAAATAAAATCGCTTCCTGTCACTTAAATTCTTGGAAGATGGAGCTTTTTAATCTTAACTGTAGTAAAATTAATGTATCACCTTTACATTCAATGAAGTTAAAGTATGATTTTTTGGAAGGGGGGTATGATCCCGACCGTAAAACATTTAGAGTTTGTTTTTCCGCTCACAAAATCCATCACAATATGTATTTCATTGACCATCGCCTGTACATGTGCAAGTTCTGAGGGGCGCATGATTCATGGATATATCATATTTTATGATAATTTTTCATTATATATGACTTTTATATCATGAAAAATGTTTATTTCTGATTTATATCGAATCAAGGTTATCTGCTTGACATTTATTTTCTGTTTTCCGTTCCGTTCCGCTTCCCGTTCCGTTTTCCGTTCCGCGTCTTAGCAACACCCTGTAAAGAAGAGGTCAATATTGATTGATTGTTTATTGTTAAAACGTCCTTCTCGAAATTTTTTTTTACTCATGTGGAGACTCCACCATTTGCAGGTGAAGAGCTGCAAATTTTGACCTAGCAATGAGGGATCTTTTTCGTGGCAGCACCTACTGTGACAAGGGACCTCGGACGTTCTAGGTTTATACGATTTTATCCGAAGGACCGGTCTCCGCATTCCACAATAAGATTCGAACTTGACTCTGGAACAAACGCTTTAACCACTACACCACGCGGGTGACGAAGATATGAAAACTTGTTTTCTGGGAAACAGTAGCAATACAAAAGTTGCGGTTCCTTCGGATGAGACCCAAAAATCGAGACCCGTGTCAGCGGCAGGCCTTGGCACTATAAAGATCCCTCACTGCTCAATGACCCCTAGTGCCGAGTAAAGGTCAGGGCCTACATCGGTATATGGTGACGTCTCTATACGAGTGAAAAATTCTTGAATGGGACGTAAAACAACATACAATCAATCAATCAAAATTGCTTCACCTAAAATATGTCTTAATCTTAAGATATCATTTGTTGCTGCTTAACAATGTCAGAATCTTCTCACAGAAATGACTTTCTATAAAGAAGTGCATGTTCTACGCAGTACAGTTAAGGTTACAGTAAGAAGGCGGGGCCTAATTTGTACGGGAAATGTTTACTATGACGTCACACATAATATAGGTCTTCAAAATACAACAAAATTAAATTATTTACTATTTCAAACAGCTGGATAGCTGTATACTACATACAAACTTACTATTACATGCAATTTTGTCGTTTGTTAAATCCCAAACAACAGTATATAAACGATGCATCGATCGCAATGCACTTGTCAATGTGATGTCATCTCGGAAAAATGACGCAGTTTGTACACAGTGAGAGGCTGATCAAGTCACATTTTAAACAATAAAAAGCTGTTAACTTGGATGCGATGTCTATTTTAGTATTTTATTTATAAACTGTACGTGCATTCCCAAGGAAAGCGATACTGTCGTGTGTTTGTATGCAGATTCTTTGAAAAAGTAATGGAAGGGCCCTAATAAATCGATTTATTGCAAGGGCATACCCTCAATGTATCTTGTCAAAATTTTACACATAAACTCAAGAAGCATTGAGATATTTGAAAGTGCTGCGAACCTCTTGAAATCTTGCAAATGAATTAATTATAGCTATATTAAATGTAGTTGACCAGCAAAATATTCAACCTGCCGTCCAACAAATTAAATTTTACCAATTAAAAAAGGGAATCTATATAGGTTCGCAGTTCACAAACTACATATAATGTTGAAAAGGAATATAGAATAAACTATCATTTTTAACTTGGTTATGCCCTTGCAATATTGAAATTTATAGATGACCTCTAAACTACAAGTATAATTGCCAAAGTCATGTGACGTCGACATCACATGACAAGTCTAGATAAAAAATCGAAACGTCCCCAACATGTAGATTTTAACCACATTACATTTTTTTGATATCAGTGAATTTCTAAAAAGAATCTCCGATCCTAATAAAGTATGTATTTTTTATCTTAAAAAAATCGCCGATATTTCCATTTGTAACCTTAACTGTGCTGCGTAAGTTCTTTTCAAACAAGACATGCATGAATGTGCCTTTGAAATTTAATAAAAATGAACGTAAAATTTATTTTCAGAACAAGGTTTATTAACAAAGCAGTTTTGTAAAACTAATAAAGAAGAAATTCCAAACTAATCAATAAAAAAGAAGTACATGAATATTACAAAAATTGTAAACAATGTACAAAAATCATATTTTCATATGATTTGGAGCTTACGTTCAAATAAATTAGTCTTGCCTTCTCGTTTGAAATAAGGTGTTGGAACATGTGTCAGTGGGTTTCTGTGTTACGGTCCTCAATTTCACGATACGTATTTTGAACAAGCTGCACTGAATCCATCACCAGACATAGTAGAATGAATTTTAACATTAAAAGTTGATCAGTGTCCGTCTGAAAGATAACAGATTTTAAGACTGAAATAAGAGACCAAAGGGTCCTGACGACACACTGTGAGGATCTATAGATTGATTTATTGTTTGTATATAGCTTATGTCCCTTGTGAGAATATTTTAAGTATGTAAAGACGTCACCATATACCAGTGAAGGGCGTTCAGCACTCAGTGTCATCAATTTAGCAGTGATCTTCATATTTCCAATCTTTTTCCTTGACATGCGATCTTGTTTTTTAAGGTCTCATATATGAAGGACCCACACCATTCACTTCAAATACATAGGGCATGGCGAACGAAACAGGTGCTACCTATTTTTTCATTGACGTTGGTCAGTCAGGGCCGAGATTTGAACTCATAATATCTCTATCACGAGGCGGTAAATTAATTATTTAAGTAATTTCAAATCAAAAGAAGGCAAAAATGAAGCAATCCTTGTCTCAAATTTTGGTTTGTGCTGAGTAACCTTTAATATTTTCCTTTACATATTTCATCCTATATGAAATTCTTACTTGCCAACTTTTATGACTTATAAAAGTTAGAATCCGCACTTTTCGAGAGTATCTGATTTCTGTCATACTTTTACTGCCCCTGTAAAGACGAATAATGACCCCCATTGAATAATGACGGGGGGTAATCTTTCAACGACAAAACATAACCCCTACCCGTAGAAAAAAAAAATCATTTTTTGTAGAAAAATAGTCCTAGGGGTCATTATTTTATATGTTAGTACTATAAAAAATTGACCCCCATTGAAAAATGAACCCCTTTTAAGTGATACAAAACTTATAACAGGTGAAAGGGGAAAATATGATGTATATTAAATTTTTTCTTCCTTCGAGTAATTCATGCATTTGTTCGAATATATTTGATCTTTTTTCTTCTTAGCACGTAGGGGCAATAAAGTTCCTAATTTCTCTCTGCCGAAATATTGACACATCAGTGTTAAGCAATTAACAATCAATCAATTAATCTTCATTTCTCTGATAAAGGAGTAAACCTAGAAAATCAAAGATGGTACATATTAATCGATCAAACGCACGCTGGAGATGAAATTTATGAATATATATTTTTTCTTTAATGACTCCATTGATACGTTGTTTCAGAAAAAAAAAAATTGTTAGGAAAAAGTAGAAATTAGTAGCAGACGAATTAATATCGGTGCGTACAAATAAGTAATGTGTTCGAATTAAAGAGGTTTCCTTCGCGGAGGGGTGAGTAAATATAGAAATGGATGAAAGGACACGTCGATGCTGTATATTCTTAATATATTCCATCCTGTACATGCAGACTATCACTATATGATTAAAGATACTTTAAATCTTTGCAAATACATATTCTTTTTATACCCCCCTCCCCAAAGAACATTACGTTAAATCAAAACAAAAAAAATAAATAAAAAGCAAAAATATAAATAAAACTCTATACCTTTCAATAATACTAAAAGAGACTCTAGATAAAATATTGAAATGAAGTTAAGCCTTCACACAAGTACTATCATATCATAATTTACTTCACCATGATTTAAGCATCCTTTAAATCTTGGTTGGGGTAACTTGAAAGTATTGTGGCAAAGTAACAGTTGAAAATTAGTAGAATAGTATATTATTTTAAGCTTTTGTTTAGTCCCTCCTTATAGAAAAACAAAAGTAGGTTTTTGTTTTTTGTTGCTTTTGTTGATAATCGACTTCCTCCTTAATATGTTAGGGGTGGGGTGGGTATAACACCTAAAAATATGCTCTGTAAAGCTATGGACTAGTGTAAAATACACATTCTAATGCAAAAACTAGACATGTAAACATAAACTTTTGAATTAGCACACAAAATTCATTACATTTCTTAATTTTTGTTTTACTCCACTCTTTTACTCAGTTATGAATGCATATATTTTTCAGAGAATTTAATATGAAAATCAGAACAGACATTTTCATTTTTGTAACGTCTTCTTCATATTGTATCATAATATGAAAAGTTAATTGAAGACCATTTATTTTTATGTCCCCGTAAGCGAAGATTCGGGGGTATATCAGGGTTCTCCATGAGCTGTTTTACTGTGTTGCTCCCGACACAGTAAAATTTTCTCCGACACAGTAACGATTCAAATTTCATGCATGCGACACAGTAAAAATTTTGTCGACACAGTAAGAGTTGTGATAATTTGAAAATCTAAACGCACAAATTCTCTCTAACTGAAACTTTAATCAAACAATTCTACCGTCTTTCAATTCAAAAAGTTATAACACTTAAAATTACTGGGCTTCACCTTGAGTAATCAATCAATTATCTCCTAGACCCTCGCCGGACTTTACGCATGACGGAACAAAGACAAATAAATTGTTTTCACAATTCAATGTACATACCGGTTAATTGAGTTGCAATGAAATACATTGTATTATTTATGAAAAATATTTAAATATGTCTGTCCTTTAGAGCCACGGCTCTTGAATTATGTAAACACTGTAAGTCAAATATAATATCGTACCGAAGTCATTTAATTGATGTAAATACATTGCGGAAAATTTTGAAAGAGCAAAGTCCACGAACCATCAAAAAATGCCTCTTGCAAGATATTAACGCGATTTTTATCATAGATAGTATAGACTTTAAGCTTTTCATAACCGTTTTTCTTTTTTCAATATCTATCAAAGTCAATTATATTGTGAATATAAGGACAAGAATGATTGGTTTTCCCTACCTCGTGATATCAAGTTACTGTAGGGCTATATTTATACTTTTTAAAAACGAGGTCTTGCAATATGGCAATGTTTTAATAGAAAAATGCAATAGGAACGTCATTTTTTGTAATGTAACGTCATGTCAATTAGCGATAGAATGACCTTACTATAACAATGCACATGAACAGACATAAAGGAATATAGAACTTTTAAAATACGATAATTAGAATCAATTTTATATTTATCTTATCAACTTCATAATGATTAAAGATGATAATTCTGAATGAATAGAATTAGAAAAAAAAATTTAAGCTAACGCGCTTCATGAAATATGCCGGCGTAAAGAGTCGAAGTTCATAACCTCATGAATCTTCAAAAATTAAATTCATTTCTTAAATATTATTGATTTGTTGAAATGCATATTTTGTTCCCTTACCCTGCCTATGGGTATTAATTAACCAAACTAAGCAACTGCAAAGTGTATAGTTATGATGATCAAAATTGTAAATGCTATAGCATCTGGCTTAAAACATTGATTAAATCACTGGAAAGTTGTTGCATAATGCTCAGGTAACCTATAAGGCCCATGGGCCTCTTGTTTTTTCTTCAATGCACCAATAAAAACAAAACGTACTTAGAATTGGTAAATGTTGTTACATTGTAACGTTGTAAATGCTGGCCCCCCTGTTGCTACGTGCCTGCCGTAAGGGTAAAAATTTCACTTCCCACGAAAAAGAACAAAGATCTAGATTTTTCTGGTCGCATGTTTATTGCCATGGCGATCGTAGTAGAACAGATGCATTTAAAACATATGGTATTTTTGACAGTATTGACAATAAAACAGTATTCTTTTCAATAAATCCGATGTTTTACGCATTTTACCACCTATGATTATGAATTTATTTTTTTTCCCACTGAATAACAAGTTGTCCGCTATCAGCTGGGTAATTACATGATTTCCAGTAATACCCCGTTTAAAATTTGTGTTTACCAACGCAATGAAATAGCTCACTTATGTACGGAAGCGTATTAGGGCCGCAGCAGTATTTTTTTTTTAATTTGTTATAACAAATTGATAATTTGTTATAACAAATTATTAATTTGTTTAAACAAATTATTGATTTGTTATAACAAATTGATAATTTGTTATAACAAATTGATAATTTGTTATAACAAATTATTAATTTGTTATAACAAATTATTAATTTGTTATAACAAATTATTAATTTGTTATAACAAATTGATAATTTGTTATAACAAATTGATAATTTGTTTAAACAAATTGATAAGTTGTTTAAACAAATTGATAAGTTGTTTAAACAAATTGATAATTTGTTTAAACAAATTGATAATTTGTTTAAACAAATTGATAAGTTGTTTAAACAAATTGATTATTTGTTATAACAAACTAATAATTTGTTATAACAAATTGATAATTTGTTTAAACAAATTGATAAGTTGTTTTAAACAAATTGATAATTTGTTTAAACAAATTGATAATTTGTTATAACAAACTACTAATTTGTTATAACAAACTACTAATTTGTTAGAACAAATTGATAATTTGTTATAACAAATTGATAATTTGTTTAAACAAATTGATGATTTGTTATAACAAATTGATAATTTGTTTAAACAAATTGATAATTTGTAATAACAAATTGATAATTTGTTTAAACAAATTGATAATTTGTTATAACAAATTGAAATAAATAATTTGTTATAACAAATTAATAACAAATTAGTAATTTGTTATAACAAATTAGTAATTTGTTTAAACAAATTATTAATTTGTTATAACAAATTATTAAGTTGTTATTAGAAATTATCAATTTGTTATAACAAATTATCAATTTGTTTAAACAAATTATCATTTTGTTATTAAATATTATCAATTTGTTTAAACAAATTATCAATTTGTTTAAACAAATTAGTAATTTGTTTAAACAAATTAGTAATTTGTTATAACAAGTTATCAATTAGTTATAACAAATTATCAATTTGTTAAAACAAATTATCAATTTGTTATAACAAATTACCAATTTATTATAACAAATTAATTATTTGTTATAACAAATTAATAATTTGTTATAACAATTTATCAATTTGTTGTAACAAATTAATAATTTGTTTAAACAAATTAACAATTTGTTATAACAAATTAATAATTTGTTATAACAAATTGATAATTTGTTATAACAAATTAATAATTTGATATAACAAATTTATATTTGTTTAAACAAATTATTAATTTGTTATAACAAATTTAAAAAAAATACTGCTGCGGCCCTAATACGCTTCCGTACTTATGACTAAAACATGGAGAAAATATTTTTAATGCACTGAAAAGTCGCACAGAAAAAAACACCTAAAGTGTAAAATGTCGTCAATAGGAAATCGGCAGAAATACATTTAGGATGAAATGAAGTAGTGTGTGCCATCGAATGATATCCATGTATCGTCTGCGTAAGGAATATATCACATGCTAAAAAAAATTATAGTTTGTTTGTTTTTGTTTTTTTTTTTCAGAAAGTCAACAACGCTTTCTTTCCGCGAGAGTGGGCGGGTCCTAATTAACCAATTAAAACGCTTGTTTTACAAAACGAAATCCGTGATTCAAATTGTTCAATATTGTCAGATCCAACAGTATCACCACACAACGCAACGCTATTTCGGCCGGAATGTATACTTTCAAGCGAGATTTGCGATAAAAATCTAGATCTAAATACCAGTACATTACTTGAAAAGAAGTACATGTACACAATAGTTGGAAGGACCTTTTTTCTATACATTTTTAATAACTTGGCGAGCACTCGCGAATATTAGGCCTCAGCTGTTAATAAATTTTCACAGGCAAGCGAGAAATATCCGTGAAATTCGGGCACACCTCAATCTCACAGATATTTTTTCTCATCTTTGCGAACCAGCCAATCGCTGGGTCATGTTTAATCCAGTAAAAAAAAATCTATGTATGGAGTACGGTATTTGTAGCGTGTTGTTAATACATTGTTATCGGTTGACTTACATGTAATAATTTTATTATGTTTTTTTTTATTTATGCATTGCTAGCTTATCGTTTATCACTTTCCATTTCATTTTCATATTATGATTTCCATGCGTATGTAAGTCTTATAAATACGTGTCAAAATAAAAAGTGAAGTACAAGTACAGACATTAACATTTTACTACATGTAATACTTACAGGGAAAATTGATTTTACCCGAAAAAGGTCCTTAATAAGACCTTATTATAGACAGCATTTATAAGAGGAAAGTGTAAAATGGTCTCAGTTTTTCTTGAAATAGAAAACACATTTATGGCCGTAGTAAGCAATTTCAGGAAAGAAAAGGGGGGGGGGTATACAAAGGACGAACATATACAAAGTTCTATCTTTTAAAAATAATCTTTTAAAGAAAATGTTACAGTAAATTATGTAATTTTGAAGTATATTTTAGACAAGTCCTGTAGTTCACAATAATGCTCATATATGCGGATCTAGCGATTTTCAGATATTAAATGCAGAGGAAGACATAGTCCCCCTACTCCACCTTTCCCCCTACCCTAAGCCATAACAATGCAGGGGCAATTTTGAATGTTCATCTACATGCCAAAAAATTAAAATACAGAATAATCAATATTTGATATGAGAAACACAATAGTGGCCAAAGAAGGATCTTTGATTTGATGTTCTTTTATAAATAATAAAAAAACACTATCTAGGGTCATATATTTTAAATTCAGCTCTTGTTTCTGAAAACAAAATTGAAACCACTTCTTCATAATACTTTTGAAGAAAGCTTAAAATTATTTTTCACGTTATGCAAGTGCCTAAAAATTATATACGCGGGTTTTATGTAGTGAAATGAATGTTTTTTAGGATTTGAAATAAAAAAAAACCAACTGATTAATATATTGCTGCTACATGTGATACTTATAGAAATATATGTATTGTATGCATCGACGTGCGGATTTGTTAAAGCGAACATGTGCATTTTATGTAAACACACACACGAGTTCTACGTTGAATCCAGTTTACAGAGTTGTTAATTTTTTAAATAATAGATAATTTCCCGTTTCAATTAAAATGAATTTAACAAAGCGACTGAAAACTACATGTATATATCCTTAAAAAAAAAAAAAGGTATTTTCCCCATTTCTCCCTCCCACTGATTCCCAATGACTGCATCTATTATGACGTCACAAATGACGTACACCGAGTAACGTCATGTACAACAGTGAACTCATAAGTTTGTTTCCTTTGATTTCAGAAATGTAATTTTTAAATTCTTTGCCACATTTATTGCCTTCCATGAACAATTGACTGCTTTTTTCTATCACCATGTGTGTTATCTATTTATTTGATGTCCTATGACCTACCAATGAATCACTGACTGTCACTCTAAAAAAAAACTAGTGCTAATTGTAACGGGGACCGTTACAGATGTTCCCCAAACGCTCCCCAAATCGCTTTTTGTGCCTAATTCCTGTAAGACATTTTTAAAAATATCATCAGTATCGAAGGATTTCATCAAAAAATTATAAAGGCTACAATGCTATCAACTGTATGTCATTTAACGCATTGTAAGCGCACACACGAGTATGCACATGCAAGATGATAATGGCATGTTGTCTAAACCATTAACATAACTTTATATCGTAAGAATCATTAAAAAATCATACATATATAAATGTTAGCGTTTTTTAGATAAATTGGTCATTTTGCGTCTTTCGCGCATGCACATGCATGCATGCATGTTCGTGCATTCATTTTGATAATACCATAATCAAGGAATCCATTATAGCTATTCATATTCTAAATTTTATCCCGTTTCGTTGAAAACTAAGAAAGTTATAGACATTAAAAGTTTCAGCCAATCAGATTGCAGCACACATGCATGTGCATGCTTTTCATGATAATTCTTATATATCATGCTGTAGATCTTTATAATTTATAACCATGTTCAAAATTTCAAAGGATTTTGTCAGAAAAAACAAGAAAGATATTGAGACTTTAGTTTCAGCCAATCAGAGCTACACGCACGTGCATGCGCGTGACATCTTGCTATTTTGACCATGTCCTCTTGTTTAAGCTTCTAATATATCCTTATATTATGAGTTTCAAAGCATTTCATAAAGAAATTAAATAGTTACGTCTATATCAATTACATTGGACAATTCTCATGTTGCACGTGCGCGCTCTTGCAAGCACACGTGCATGCAAATGCTTTCATGATAATTCTTATATCAGGCTGTAGATCTCCTTAATATATGACTTTGTTTAAAATTTCAAAGGATTTTGTCAAAAAACAAGAAAGATATTGAGACTTTACTTTCAGCCAATCAGAGCAAAGCGCACGTGCATGCGCGTGAGATCTTGCTATTTTGACCATGTCACCATGTTTGTACTACTAATATATCCTCACATTATCAGTTTCAAAGCATTTCATTAAAAAAGTAGAAAAATTACGGCTATATCTATCATATTGGTCATTTCACATGTTGCACGTGAGCGCTCTTGCAAGCACGTGCGCGCAAAATGACCTTGACTAAGCAAATCTACATAACATGTCTACTAACCCTAAAAAGGTTTTACCTACATCGGATGAACACTTTACAAGATCATTCCCGGACAAAAAAGTACCCAGGAAGAAGAAGAAGAAAAATAACTAGTGCTAATTGTAACGGGAACCGTTACAGATGTTCCCCAAACGCTCCCCAACTCCCTGTTGGTGCCATATTCCCTGTAAGCTTCATTAAATAAGACAAATTTTGTGCATTTTTGACTTTAACAACGTTTTCCCAGAAGAATGCCAATTATGTTCAAATTTTAGCATTGCAGGCAAGCGCATGTGAATGCATGTGCGTTATGACCATATCATCTTGTCTACACTATCTATATACTTTAATATACTGTATATTAAAGCATTCAGTCCAAAAGTAATAAAAATCACTCATTCAAGTGTATTTTTAATTATACTCGTTCCAAATGCACGCACGTGCGTGCACGTGCATGATAACCATACCTTCTTGTAGGAGTCTTTTACATCTATCTATGATCTAAATCCAATCGTGTTTGGTTGAAAAACAAGGGAGTTATAGCCATTTCAAGTTTCAGCCAATCAGATTGCAGCACACGTGCATGTGCGTGATTTCATGATTTTTTTCTAAAATATATTGTAGGATATCCTAATGCATGACTATATTTTAAATTTCAAAGAATTTCGTCAAAAAACAAAGGAGATATAGCCATTTAAAGTTTCAGCCAATCAGATTGCAGCACGCGCACATGCGCATGCTTTCATGTAAATTTTATATGTCATGCTGTAGATCTTTATAGTGTAGGGCTATGTTCAAAATTTCAAAGGATTATGATAAGAAACAAGAAAGATATTGAGACTTTAGTTTCAGCCAATGAGAGCAAAGCGCACGTGCATGCGCGTGAGATCTTGCTATTTTGACCATGCTATCTTGTCTATACTACTAATATATCCTTACATTATGAGTTTCAAAGCATTTCATCAAAAAATAGGAAAGTTACGGCAATATCCATTATATTGGTCATTTTACGTGTTGCACGTGCGCGCTCTTGCAAGCACGTGCGCGCAAAATGACCTTCGTTCGGCAACTCTACATAACATGCCTACTAACCCTAAAAAGGTTTCACCTAAGTCGGATGTGTGGTTAACAAGATCACTCGTGGACAAAATTTTCCCAGGAAGAAGAAAAATAATAATAATAAGAAACAGAGTAAAAACAATATGTTCCCCAACTTCGTTTGGGGAACATAACTAGGAGACTTATTGTTCAAAGAACAATAAGAGGTCTTTCCACCTTCTTTGAATTTCAATTTTGTTTTATATCTGGCTCCTTAAAATTAAATTCCATGAAAAAGAAAGCAAAATTGTCTAAAAAGGATAAATTAAAAAAAAATGAAAATTAAAAAGAAAATTGAAATGACCTTGACCTTTGACCTTGAAAAAATGTTCAAGGTCAAAGGTCAAGGGTCACAATGCAATTGACCCCGTGCTTCTACGACTTATAGTTTTTAAGTTATAAAATTTAATAGTAAGTACAAAGACGTTAAAGGGCAATAACTCATATAAGGGGTCATCAGATCCTTTCGCACTTATACAGTGAAGTTATACCTCAAGATCCTAAAGACATTAGTGAAGGTTTGGTGTCTCTACAGTCTACGGTTTCCGAGGAGTAGCAATTACAAGGATTTTCGCACAAGGGGCAATAACTTATAAAAGGATCAATTTTAGGGGACGAGAATGAAATCTTTGAAAGAGTATTAAGAGTACATGTTATTGATGCAAAGACATTAAGTATATGTTTAAAGACAAAAGAGTTATGAAAAGAGCTTAATTTCTCAAATTTGGAATGACCTTGACCTTTGACCTTTGAATTAATTTCATGATCAAAGGTCAATGAATCTTATGCAGTTGATCCTATGGCTCTATCACTTCTCATTTTGAAAATTTTTAATTATTTCTAAAATTATAAAAGTTTCAGGGGCAATAACTCATTGAAGGGGTCTACGAATACTTTCGCAATGAATAGATTCCAGAGTCCTCTTAATTAGTCGAAGACTTTAGTGAAGGTTTCATATTTCTACAGTTTACGGTTTTGAAGGAGTAGCGATAACAACGTTTTTTGTACAAAGGGCGATAACTTTTAATAGGGTCAATCTTAAGGAATACGAATTAAATCTTTGAAATAGTTTTAAGAGTACATATTAATGATGCTTAGACAGTTTGTATATGTTAAAAGACAAAAAAGATATAAAAAGAGCTTAATTTCTATTTTTGGAATGACCTTGACCTTTGACCTTTGCATTAATTTCATGATCAAAGGTCAGTGCATCTTATGCAGTTAGTCCCATGTCTCTATCACTTCTCATTTTGAAAATTTTTGATAATTTCTAAAATCAAAAAAGTTTCAGGGGCAATAATTTATTGAAGGGGTCTACGAATACTTTTGCAATGAATAGATTCCAGAGTCTTCTAAATTAGTCAAAGACTTTAGTGAAGGTTTCATATTTCTATGGCTTACGGTTTCGAAGGAGTAGTGATAACAAGGTTTTACGTACAAGGGGCGAGAACTCCGAAAGGGGTTATAGGTCATATACGTTGGGTTGCTATTCAAAATAACTTTTGGTTTCGAGTATCATGAACACAAAAGTTTTTTGATAAGTCTTTTCGATCAAAAGTCCATAGCGGAAAAATAACTAGGAGACTTATTGTTCACAGAACAATAAGAGGTCTTTCCACCTTCTTTAAATTTCAAATTTGTTTTATATCTGACTCCTTAAAATTATATTCCATGAAAAAGAAACCAGAATTGTCTGAAAGCATAGAAAAAAATGAAGAAAAAAATTGGAATGACTTTGACCTTTGACCTTGATAAATATTCAAGGACAAAGGACAAGGGTCACAATGCAGTTGACCCCATGCTTCTACGACTTAGAGAATACAAGTTATAAGGTTTAATAGTAAGTACAAAGAAGTTAAAGGGCAATAACTCATATAAGGGGTTATCAGATCCTTTAGCACTTA
This sequence comes from Saccostrea glomerata, assembly GCA_003671525.1. Taxonomy (NCBI): domain Eukaryota; kingdom Metazoa; phylum Mollusca; class Bivalvia; order Ostreida; family Ostreidae; genus Saccostrea; species Saccostrea glomerata. The sequence goes on along the minus strand of PRKT01000515.1, from coordinate 326,802 downwards.
TACAGTGAAGTAAGGCCTAAAAACCCTTAAGATATTAGTGAAGGTTTGGTGTCTCTACAGTCTACGGTTTCGGAGGAGTAGCGATAACAAGGTTTTATGCACAAGGGGCAATAACTTTTAAAAGGGTTAGTATAAGGGGACAAGAGTGAAATCTTTGAAACAGTTTTAAGAGTACATATTAATGATGCATAGACATTAAGTATATGTTAAAAGACAAAAGAGATATAAAAAGAGGTAAATTTTACATTTTTGGAATGACCTTGACCTTTGACCTTTACATGAATTTGAAGGTCAAAGGGTAATGAATCTTATGCCGTTGGTCCCATGTCTCTACGATTTGTCGTTTTGAAAAATTTTAATTATTTGTAATATTCAAAAAGTTTCAGGGGCAATAATTCATTGAAGGGGTCACCGAATGCTTTTACAATGAGTAGATTGAAGAGTCCCCATAATTAGGCAAAGCCATTGGTGAAGGTTTCATACCTTTACGGTTTACGGTTTCAGAGGAGTAGCGATAACAAGGGTTTTTAGCACAAGGGGCAACTACTTTTAAAAGGGTCAATCTTAGGGGCCAAGATTGATATCTTCTAAGGAGTTTCAAAAGTACATATTAAAGACATAAGATAGATCGTATATGTTTAAGGACATAAGAGCTATTTAGAGAAATTATTTCTCATATTTGGAATGACCTTGACCTTTGACCTTGAAATGAATTTGAAGACAAAAGGTCATTGAATGTTATACAGTTGGTTTCATGTCTCTACGACTTTTCGTTTTGAAAATTTTTAATTTTTTGTAAAATTTATACACTTTCAGGGGCAGCTACTCATTGGAGGGATCAAAGAAAACTTTTGCAATGAATAGATTGAAAAGTCTCCTAAATTAGTTGAAGACGTTAGTGAAGGTTCTGCATCTCTACCATTTACAGTTTCAGAGGAGTAGCGATAACAAGCTTTACGGTGAAAGGGGCAATAACTGCAAAAGGGGTCTATGTTAAAACATGGGGGGTCATTTTTCGGAATAACTTTAAATGTCCAGTATCATGAACTTAAAAGTTTTTCGATAAGTTTTACGGTGTCAAAACATAAGGTGAGAAATAAAATAAAAAACAGAAGCATTTCAAGAGGTCTTTCCACAGAAAGGTGGAAAGACCTAATAATAATAAACAGAAGCATTTCAAGAGGTCTTTCCACAGAAAGGTGAAAAGACCTAATAATAATAAGAAACAGAGTAAAAACAATATGTTCCCCAACTTCGTTTGGGGAACATAATTACCGATTCTTGATAACAAAGTTAAACTCTTATTTCTTATACTCGTCATAAACAAACATAATGATTGACATGAAAGTTTATATTTGCGATAGTCATACAAGTCATATAGTAAGTTGAAAGTTGTACTTGTCTGTAAATCAATCTAAGTTTGGAAAAAGAACTGTCGATAAATCGGCATTTTTAACGGATATGTTTTTAGACTGAAGCCATCATATTTATTCCAATAGTCAGACATGTCTATAGGTGCCTCAGTTGATATTTTCTTACTTGTGTGATATGAGTGTCCATCCACTTACATAATCAATATTATACACTTTTCTGATTGATCCTTTAAGTTTGTATAAAAGACAAAGACAAATATGGTGGTTCATCATCACAGCATTTTTACACGCGTTGACATTTTATTTTATTTTTTTTTTCACCATGAGCACACTCGTTACCGCAAAATATTTTCATTGGGAATTATTTGTCGAACAGTTATAATTATTTTTCTGTTTCAATATTTTGCGGTAACGACTGTGCTCTATGTGAAATTCACGATTTATTGTGTAAAATTTGAGCCATTTTCCGGAAAACCTCGAACCATGCTGCGTTTTAGAATTTAGTTTGACACCGAAACATCCGGTTTTGACGAAATTGTTGCACATGTGAAATGTGTCAATGTTCTAGATTGATAATAACCCAAAACGTATTTTCTAATGCCCTTTTCAAAATTTACATATTTGCTAGGCCAAATAAGGCATTTTGTGGATTGAATTCTTTCAGCATGTTCAGGAAGCTCTTTATATAAAATATTTTACTGCTCTGAAGTTCCTTTTTTGTAATGCGGTAACTCGAACAAGAACATTATATATTATAGGAGTTGCAGATAAGAGATGGATAACCCAAAGCGTAACAGACGGACGGAGGGACATCCTGATCACTATATACCATCCCGCCTTTCAAGCGGAGGATATAATAATGTATAATACTGCTGCTTTTTCTGTCAGTATGATGATTTCCACCATCGAAAAACAATGTTTATCTAACACTTTAGGCTCGATAAATCTTTTACTCCTTTAGATTCTGAATCATCGCATTAAACTTAAGATATAGCTATAATTGTATAATGTTATGAGATCAACATATCATCAATTTGTTCCCAATTAGCTCAGGTGAGCATTTTGGCCAATATGCTTCTTTATCTATTTTTTTGCGTCATGAAACTTTCTTATTTTAATGATTAGTATCTGTAGTTGCGCGAATCGATTATTGCCATGGAAACCAGGGGAAAGTTAAAATTTTTTAATTTCGATTTTCTCAATAACTACGCAAGCAATCGTTTTGAAACTTTCAATGTTTATTCCTTGCAATGTGTCAAAGTGATTTCTACTTTTAAAATAATTGTAATGAGTCACTCACAGTTGCCATAGAAACGAAACAGAAAAAAAGGTTAAGATGTACACATGTGTTCTCCAAGGTCTAGGTCAAAGGGTCAAAGTTCTTCGT
>PRKT01000515.1:310452-322840 GCA_003671525.1 Saccostrea glomerata | reverse complement strand
GCCAATTAACAAGTATGAGGCTCAGTTCAGTACATCTGCCCAATTTCTTTTATGCAAGTCTGCAAATTTAGGAACTTGTAATTTTTTCCTGCACTACTTTCTTCTCCTACCGATTCTAAAAATAATTAGTGGGATGTACCCAATTAAGGTCTTCCGTTTCCAACGGAAAGGACTGATATGACTCGATGTTTGTCCAAGCTTAGCTAATGGACCATTGTTTTAGTGATGATAAAAATGAAAGTCTTGTCCAGTACGGGGCGACATATGCTATTGCTTGCAATAGCAGACTTTCTAGTTATTTTTCTTCTTCTTCTTCTTCTTCCTGGAACTTTTTTGTCCGGGAATGATCTTGTAAACTGTTTGTCCGATGTAGGTAAAACCTTTTTAGAATTAGTAGACATGTTATGTAGATTTGCGGAATCAAGGTCATTTTGCGCGCACGTGCTTGCAAGAGCGAAAACGTGCAACGAGTGAAATGACCAATATAATAGATATAACCACAACTGTTCTATTTTTAGATGAAATGCTTTGAAACTCATAATGTGAGGATATATTGATAGTATAGACATGACGACATGGTGAAAATAGCAAGATCTCACGAGCATGCACGTGCACCTCGCTCTGATTGGCTGCAACTAAAGTCTCAATATCTTTCTTGTTTTTTGACGAAATCCTTTGAAATTTTAAACATAGCCGTGCATCAGGATATCCTACAACATGAAATAAAGCAATTATCATGAAAACACGTGCATGCACGTGCGCTGCAATCTGATTGGCTGAAACTTTAAACAGCTATAACTCCCTTGGTTTTCAACCAAACAGGATGGGATTTGGAACATAGATATAATGGACTTCTACGAGTAGGTATGGTCACCATGCAGATGCATACACGTGCGTGTTCATGTGCTGCAATCTGATTGGCTGATTCTCTAAACAGCTATAACTCCCTTAGTTTTCACCCAAACGGGGTGGAATTTAGAACATAGATAGATGTAATGGACTTCTACAAGAAGGTATGGTCACCATGCTCATGTATACACGTGCGTGCACGTGAAATGAGTAAAATCAAACATACACTTGAATGAGTGTATTTTTTAAATAATTTTGGATTAAATACTTTAATATTCAGTGTATTAAAAATATAGATTGTGTAGACAAGATGATATGGTCATGACGCAAATGCATTCACATGTGCACGCGTGCAATGCTAAAGTTTAAATGATTTTTGTACACTTCTTTGTAAATGTTGTTAAAATCTCAGATGCATAGAGTTTGTCTTATTTAATGAAGCTTACAGGGAAAATGGCACCAAAAGGGAGTTGGGGAGCGTTTGGGGAACATCTGTAACGGTCCCCGTTACAATTAGCACTAGTTTCCATAGAATTTTTTTCTCAATGTAAACTTTTCCTTTCCTTTCTCACAAAGGAACCTTTTTACCTGTCACCATATTATATGATACATGTACATGTAAAATATTGATGCTGATACAAATTGAATCAAATTTAATCATATTTAATAAGAATAGAAATCAACATTCGTATAAATATAAATGTGTTATCGGTCTGATTAAAATGAAAAAAAAAACAAGACTTTCTGCATCTATAATTGTCCTACTTACCTTGAATCTTGATACATGTAGTTGGCTAAGACAGGGAATTTGAATTAAAAAGAAAGTTCAACCTGTTTCGGTTTGCCCTGTCAGATTTAAATACTGATCTACTTGAACATTTTTTGAATATAATTGAAGCGTTTTTGAATATAATTTATGCGTTTGTAAAGTCCGTGCGTGTGTATTAGTCTTCTTCCATTTTATTGACAGGTCAAAACAAAGGTTAACCTTCTCTGTTCCTTATAATTAATAAGTACGCATGAACCAAAGTAAGAAAAAAATTGTAAAAATTGAAAGGCAATTTAAAAAATAATATGGAAAAAACACGCGCATGTATGACCTTATAAATACACAAAGAAAAAATATTTTTAAACAGACGTGAGTAACATCAACTGGGAAGCAACCTGAAGATAAAAAAGACTACAGTTTCAAATGAAAGACTTTTTGTAAAATATCGCCGGTCTCATCAAAGTAAGTATAAATATAAGTAATTGAAATGTACACTTTTACCAGAGTGTACCATTCATTCTTGACTGACTGACAATTTGCAATTATTTTTTTTTTCTATGCGTTATCCATATAAAATAGCCCCAATTAACTGAAAAAAATTACACATATTTTCACACATCTGATGAAAAAAAAATCTCTGCAAAATATTTTAGGGAAGAATTATAGCTAAACCTATTACCTACTTTGGCAATACAGTGGGTGATCAAAGTTTAACATAGAAATACATACTATTAGGAACAATTATTAAGATTTTCCTAAATGCTGTTCTGTATTGAATTTTTTTTTTACTTTCTTTTTTTGAAAGTATAATTGTCCTATTTACAAGTTTCCAATAAGGTAAAGCCAATATAAAGGGAAAATTTTTTTTTTATTCAATAGTCCGCATAATATTTTCAACGTAAGGGTATCAACATTTAATATATTACCAATTCCTAGCTTATTGTTCCTTGAATAGCTGCCTAGTGGTAATATTATGACAATGTAATCCAGTGTGTGTGTATAACAAAAATGAGTACATTTTTTGGGAATCCAACTTTCTATCTTTAGTTACTTATAGTATAAGTCGATAGATAAATAAATGAATTTATTATTTAGGGATCGGGACGAGTTCTCTATCGTAGATACAAATTTGAGTGTGAACAGGTGGTACATGTACATGCAGCACGAGTTTTCGCCCCTAAAATGTGTTTCACCTGCTCAATTTTCTATTTAAACGGTCAATAAATGAAAAAGACATGGTCTATTTTAAAGCTGTACAACTTGCAAATTTCAGACAGATTTCTGTACATGTAGGTGCGGCCCCAACAGTGAGTACACATCCGCAGTATCTGATATTTTTACAGATTTGGTCAGATTTGTTTTGACAGTGGGGTAAATTGTAATTGATACGAGTCTTAATGAAGAAGGTGCTCAATTTAACCGTCGTGTTTGTACATGTAGATGCGACATTAAATATAAACAAAGGTTGATGTGAGGTAATCGTCAACAATGAGGAATTTTAAAGGTGATTTATAAAAATAAAAACGCAAAAAATTAAACAAGAAGAGTGTATTTCCCTGTTCGATTGAATTAAAATCACGTGTAGATTCTCTGTGAAATAAGTTTAAATATGTGATTTAAAAAAATTTGACATTTTACATTTCCAGGGAAATATTTATACAAAATTTAGAATGGGAAAACATGAACATTAAGAATTTGTTCTTGCTTTTCAGAAATACATGTAGAATAAAATTTATTTTAAGAACGTGCTGTATTTAAGATACATGTACAGAGAAGTTAATTGATATATGACAGTATATAGGACTAGAATAACATAAAATAAAGTTACTGAAGTTCGTTTTTTTTGCAGGTACATAACAGAAAACTCCAAAGAATAACACCACCATCGTATAAAAAAAAAACTACATGAAGTCTCTGTCAGTATAATCCATTTTTCATCTTCTTACAGTCCAGGGAAAGAATCCAAATTTCTATTAAGTGTGATTATGTGTGTAAAGGTGAGTGTATGAGAGAGTGATTGTGAGGACGTTTGTGTACCTTTATATTAAACTCAATAATGCATTATTATTATTATATTACCCTTATTTGACAATACTGCATCCAAGAGTTGGAGGTTGATTTTCAATGAACATTTCCTATAGGAAATTGACGATTATTCAGTGAATTCGGTGACATTATGAATAGCAAAAGGTCTCTTTGTATATATTCACTGATGCGTCAAAAGTAAATAGGGGAGCAATTACTTTTCACACAATTAGTGATAATGGCATGGAAATATTCCGTCGCTGTAACCAAGCTTTGAAATAAAAACAAAATGTATGTGTATACATCTTTATTTTAGTGACCAAACACAAAATGCAAAAATATCTGCACAAATGCACAAAAACAGCATGCAAACCTAAAACACTCATACCAAAAAAATAATACAAAAAATTAAATACACATAATAACAAAATGAGAAAAATTAGTTTTTTCTTACCCCGACTTAAATATACCTACCAGGAAGAATGTTTCTTTGCGATGTGCAAATATCCGAAGATTTTCATATAATGTTGCCCATGGTATTACCGTACTTTTCGTACAGTCGTTGGTGAGAGATTACGTAATTACCGTGTAAACACCCTCTTCAGTATCTGTTGATGTCTAAGTACGCAGAATGTCTACAAACGCTGCACTATCGTCTCAGTATCTTATCCTGTAACACGTACAATTCATGTATACACATATAATAGAACATCACACTATGTTATGGGTTACCATACTCGGTAACAAACTCAAATGTACAAAATACTTGAATGTGTCGGAAGTATTGTCTAGTACAAAAAATTGACAAAGTAATCAAATAACAACTAAAATACAACAAATAAGAAACTTACATGTAGATTAAACAGTTCAAACTCATCCTGTAAAAGTACTCAAGAGTTCTCTACTGTTCACTCAGGAAAAGTTTTCAAACACACTCCAAAAATTCAGTTTTTCAATAAGACATTTGTTTACGACAACACGGGTCATACAATGTTTTACTCAGGAAGGACACACCTTCTCACTTTTACGGCCTGCCATTCGCTCATCTTCTATCATTCCAATAAATGCGTGTCAAGTTTTCTAAATTGAGTTTGTTAAAGTTGATTCCAATATTTCTTTGCGATTTGATTGGAGTATTTCTTTTCGATTGGATGTTTTATTTTAATTTAAAAAAATGCATAAGTACAGTGAAGGTAACAATACTTTGACCACGAGTTGTTGCTAATAATAAATGTCATCCTCGTAAACAATCCTTCAATTAGTTAAAGCTACAGTGATGTAAAAAAATACAATTTCAAAATTGATAAATTCAACGATAACGCATTCTTATATACATGAAATAAAAGGGATGCCTTCACTAGCAGAGCTATTTTCTCTCTGATACTGTTTATCCGAAACTGTGTTCTTTTGTTCAGTGTTAAAAAAATATACATTTTCATACATGTAACCTGCTTCATTTTCATAACCTTTCAAAGTAAAACAACATACCCATTGATTCGATTCATTCACAGGACTACTAATGCAGCCACAGCAACAAATACATGCATTTATGCACAACGAAGAACATTTTTTCTCATGCGAGTTTTGACTATCACCCGTTTTATGCATAGAACTTGCATCTTGATTTTTTTCTGTTTCTCCTGTTGGGTTTGATTCTAGACAATTTGGTTCATAATCGACTTCATCTGTATTTTGATCATTTGCAGCTTTTTGATTTGAATTTTGATCATTGAAGGTGATGTTTACTTGAATGCTTTGGCCTTTTATTGCAAAAAATTTAAAGTTTTCTAAATATAAATATATTCTTTCCACTTTGTCAGCATTGCTTTCAAAGAACAGGACATCAAGAAGACCTGGAGTAAACATAAAAGCAAGACTAAGAAACATATTTATGGTAAAAGTGCTTTGGCTATTAAGAAAATGGATATCTTTCAATGTTATATACATAATAACCTGAAGAGAAAGCGTCAGGAGTATTTTTGCAACGAGAAGAAAAAGTTCCGTTGTAACAGGACAACAATGCTCCACAGCTGAATCAAACTGATAGGTTGGTATGTTATTTAAACCTCTTGACTGAATAATTTTTTGTAGCAATAATCGATAAAATTGAAAGAAATCAACAGCAAACTTTCCCGAATAAGTTATGCTTGCACTAATAATAAGGAAATTATCTCGAAATGTGAAAGATACAAGTGCGGTATTGCAACAAGAAAAAAATAAATGAATAATTGTACCAAATAACTTGTGCCTGCATATATTGGACTGCCAAGGAACAAAAGGAGGGGGAAAAATGCTAAGTCAAAAAATATGGCCAGCATTTGACTTACTGCTGCTGGAAGACGTTTACACTTTTTAAAGCAACTGTAAATCCCTTGGTGTACTATATTTATTAAAGGTAATACTGAAAAAATAATCACCAAAACAAAATTAAGTATGAAATTGAAAAATGATATTAGCAATTTAAAAAAATACTTCATGCATTTAGAACAAGTTGAACAATCAGAATAGTCATGATCAATCAATGGTATGAGATAAATCTTGCACCAGAACAGTGGATTCAGAATCGGGGAAAATCTTTTAGCAGTTTGCTGTAAAATTGATGTAGATGCCTCATGTTGATCACTTATGTTTTTAAAGAAACTTGAAACAGAAATAAATCGCGTCACCCTGCATGAAAAATCCAATAACAGGATATGATCTTCATATTTTTTTGAGATGAACAGAAGACAACTGTTGAATAAAACAAGAAAACATAAACCAATTAAACTACAAACAATGACTAAACCAATATGCCCTCCTAAAGGGATAGTAGGAGGAGTATGTACTTCTGTATATAACTGAGCGTTGGGAGGAAGAAAGTCTCCTCCAATGGTATATCTTACTACGAAGGCTGTTCCTGTAGCTATACCGATTAATATAGAAAGACGGACACCACTTGCGTTGATAAATGGACAAATAACGATAGAATTGTTTTTAAAAATGACATGAAGCAAGAAACGGCGGATTGTATAGGGATAATCAGCTTCGGTGTACACCAACACTTGATTCTTTTTATTCCCATCCGACAAAAAATACGACAAAAGCAATGGATAATAGAAAAGCAAAACCAGTATAAGTGATATTGAAATGTAGATGATGCAAGATTTTTCCACAGCAACAGGAGAAGAAGTATCATTTTTCTCGAAGCAGTGGAATCCGTAGCCAATAGATACATAAGATATAAAAGTCATGCCCGATATAAAATTTTCATTTTCGAAATTTCTATGACAGAAATAGGCTCCGGATTTGTTATAATATTCGCTAAACAAATGAATGTAAATCTGCTTCCATAATGTTTTTCCCACACAGTCTGATACATTCGAAATGTTGACATTTAATTGCAAATTATGAACACGTTTCTTCAAAACTCCAAGTGTAAAGAAATCAACATCAACAGGGTAAGTTAAGAAGTGTTTATATTCTTGGGTAACCCATATCCATTCAACAACCTTACTCCATTCCTTTTGATTCAGAGTCAGGTTTTCAAATGATGAGGAGCTGACATTCACGTAAATGACTTTAAATTCTTTTGAAATAAGTTTGTTGAATAATTCTTGATTTTTCTCAGCATTATCATTGGTTATTTTGCATGCAATCACCCCCAACTGTTTTGTTTTCCAAGTTAAAGCAAGAATTGTAATCACAAGCCAAGACGTCTGAAGACACATTTTCCACCTGAAATAAAATCATGAAATTTGCTATTAGAACCTTTAATCCGTATAAAAACAATCGTTTAATCTAAATAGTTTGATATAAGAAAAATTTCAAGAAACTGTTAAATAATTCAATAATGATTTGCACCTACAATGACAGAGACTTTATCTATTTAAACTGAGTCACGAGTTATTCTTCCACCATTTGTCATAATGCCTATAGATTTTTTCTGCAATTTGAGAAGTTAACCGTTTAGGTATACCCTTACTCACATGACAAAAATTCCACTGATAGGAACGCATAACCACCTATTGCACATTGTACACCTATGATTCTTGTGTTAAATTTCAATTTTAATTAACTATAGCTAGATTAATGACTTACTTTTTATGCTAGTAGCCACTGAGTATTTCTCGTAAAATATCTCATGTTTTCACACTGTGACCAGTTCTTTCTTTACTCACAAGATATTACAAGCAACAGGATCTTCAAATAATGAATAATAACAGAAATAAAACAGCTTAGCTTCATCTAAATAAACAATTGGATTTTAGGCTATAAACTAAGTGATTATCACAGTTCGAATTTCCTCTATCAATTTTCTTTTCTTCCGATTTTTATTAAATATAACAAAAATATGAATGATAAGAACTCCAAATCATTTAAAGACTCGGTTCATTTATTTGCCATTATTCTAATGATATTAATATTCTATGAGGCCAATGATCAAATTATTGAGAAGTGTTGTCTAGAATGATTTTTGTTCAGTTTTTGAATTTTCTTTATTTCAAAGCATACAATTATTTGAAATTATTCTTGAGCTTTAACATATATTTGCAAAACAATGATTAGAAATACACGAAACCTTAACAATGTAATTGATATTGCAAGAAATTTTTTTTGAGAAAAATGGAAAATTAATAATTTAGTCTGAATATCCTCTGCATTACTAAATAAAGACCTTTTTTCCTGTAATTTTCTTCAAGAGTTAAAAGGTTAAATTTTAAAATTTATATTGAGGAAAGACTTGGATATTTCATCCATCTATAACAATTTTTGAAGTTTTTACGCTTTCTAAAATTTTCCTTTCTGTATTCTGAAACCTGAGTAAACGCCATGCTTAATGATCTTTTATAACTGAAGCTAAGCCTATTTTTGCAATATCCATAATCACCGATCCGAGCCCATAATCTTGTGTCGAGGATTCACAAATTGGACTTTCCTTGGACTTCTCCAAAAGACTGTTTAAAAGTTTCAAAGCGACAGAGTAAAGTTTAGTGCGGATATGATGTAGACCTAACTGTAGATTTGGTTGAATTGAATCAAAAGAGACATCATACGTTTATTGTACGACCGATGCCCATGACTTCGCTTATGTCTCTGTGAATGGTTAAAAAAGTTATATCACATTTACATTGTTACACTGTGGACAAGAAAGATTCCCAACGCTATCGACATTGTCATTACATCCATAGGGAAAAGTTGTCCCTAGTTTTCTAATCCAAAATTCTTCTCGTTGTCTACGGAAAGGTGTACACAGCGACGGACTATTCGTATGTCTTTTGGAGAAATTTAGCTTTCAGAGACAAAATAGAATGATAAGGTAATTAAAATGTTTTATAAAAATCTACCGTCCACCATGATTTATTTGAAATAGATGACCAGAAACTTTTTATTAAGTGACCCCTTGGTTTCCCCAGCATAAAAAGTCCACACAGATCACATTCTTTTCCACAGAATAAGCTCTATATATAGCAACAAAACATTTAAATCCATTTTCAAAAGCTTTATAAATAGAATAAGTTGTATCTTGTGAAAGACCATTCCAAAATGCTTTAATGTTTCAAGTACTTAATACCGACTTTTATTAGTATGACATTTTTTTTCACATGAAAAGCATTTACATAATATACTCCTCCTCACAAATGTATCTTTTTCTTACAATCACATACAACATTTTGATTTTCTGATTTAGGAAACATCGCTTCATGATGTTTTCCAACCTTATTTTAATAGGTATGATACTAAGTATTATTTTCATAATTATGTACTTTATATTTTTAATATAATGTTGTGACATTAATTCGTTATTTTTTCTGTTCCAGGTGCTGAAAATTTTTCATATAATGATCAGACATAAAAAATCATCTCTGAAAAAATAAGCAGCGCTTCATACCTAAAACTATTTTTTCATGTGGCTCTAATGCTATTGTTGTTCATGAAAATTAATATTACAAATTTAAAAATTTTCTTAGTGAAATTAATAGCAGAGGGTCGGGACGCATTAAGCTGGAAAAAAAAACTTGTCATTTACTTTTTGCATATTTAGTATTTTTTTTTATTTAGTATATCCCAAATACATTTAAGCAGTGTCTTTTCAAATATTTCAGATTATGAAAAGGAATTGAAATTTGAAAAAAAAAACAAGTTTCCTCCGTCACACTGCACCTACATGTAGATACGGAAAAAAATACCTTCTTTTTTAGAAAACAACTTAAAAAAATATTTTCAAAAGAATCCATCATTAACTATTTGAAATTAACGCTGAAATGCTATATTTCTTTTATTCTTAATGATAAACTGTTCAGATATCAAAATAACTTTTTTTCAAATAGTACTTTGGGAACACTTTGCAATTTTCGATCTTTCCCACATACACGTATATTGTATAGTTTTTATTTATATTACATAATTACCATTTGCAATATAAAGATTTCCATTTGCATTGTTTTTTTTTCAATTGTATTTTATATTTTTCCATTTGCATTGTAAAATTTCTCATTTCCATTTGTTCATTTTTGCTTTGTTTTGTATCAGTGTTTATTTATTTCGGCTCAAAGAATTTTATTACGGGATGATTTTGTCCTTCGAATACGAGTATTCATAAAACCTCAGACTTGCCAACACGTGTAATAATTTTTGTACTTTTGTATAGACTTATCATGAAATTAATTAAGCTTTGGAACTATCAGCACAAAAAGTCTGATTAAAAGTGATTTTTAGACGGAGGCCTAGCCTCCGCTCTATTGGTATCGCTCAGCTGCGGCGGAAGGGAATTTGCGATCGCCATCTAGCGGCAAATCACGTTAACTTTGATTAGCTTGGTCCCCCGGCTCATCCTTTCCAAGGCAGGAGTACATGAAGCAAAACAGGGACAGGGAACCAGGCTAAACTTTGATAAACTGGCCTGCCTGTCTGATATCGGATATGCGCTGTATACAGACAGGTGATCAGTAATGTTTAGAGTCCGCTGCTGACACGCTCATTGGCTGATAAAAGCTGACGCTGACATAGAATTTAAATTGTCGGTGAAACCAAAACAGATCACCGAGTGCAGTTTTCTGCATCTGCTTTTGATGCAATTAATCTAATTCGGTCACAATATTTTCCACATACAATACATAATTCTTTTTTTTTTTCTCATGGACCTATAATTATCTCACACCTTTCGCCTCGCCTGGGGGATTTTTAATTAGTTTGCGAAGGTCCTATCACATTTATACCCTACATTACCTAGATAGAAGAAATATGCATCATTGTTTCATTGAAACTGACATATTTTAAATGTTCACTCACTGACTCAGCAGAGAGCTGCGGCTTGTCTGTTTATAGCTCTGCTGCATCTATTTTTAGAATTCCCTATCACATGTTTCAGAAGTTAGATGGGACAAACTGACCCGCATGTTTCTATGTTTACATGACCAAAACAGTGGCTTGAATCTTACTTTGTGGTGTAAATTTAGTAATATTATGGCTAACCTGTGCAAAAAAGGATGCAATAAAACACTGTTGTCATGGAATCTGCAATAGTGTCTCAAAGTATGCCCACAAAAAATATATGCAGGGAGTTGAATTTGTTAGATTTCCCAAACCTTGGAGAGATATTGAAAAAGTGTCAAGGATGGGTGAATGCGTGTAAACGGTTCATTGGCGGATCCAAGGGAGGGGGGGTCCGGGAATTGGAAGCCCACTTTATTTTTGGGGGGGGGGGGGGGGGGGGTCGGGATTTGGAAGCCTATTTTTTTTTTGTCAAGTGGAGAGAGAGAGAGAGAGAGAGAGAGAAACGTTTTCCGAGAATAAATAAAAATACATATATTTGTACGTCTAGCTTATGTATTGAATAGATAGATTCTCACACATTAATTTTCTTCCACTCACTATTCCTTCAAATGATATGATTAAAACGGTTCTATATTATATGAACCGTTTTAATCATATCATTTGAAGGAACTTAAACATGCAACTCTTTGTTTTAAACCCAACGTGCACAAACCACGATTTTTTTTTCAAACTCCAAAAAAAATTCTTTGTACTCTTTGGAAATGCTGCAAATCCATTCAATTTTAATTAAGGCTTCAGTAGTTTTTTTTTTTTAGTTTTTTTTTTAATTCCGACTGGGGGACCATTTCAAAGAAATAAATAGATTTTCAACGAAAATTGGTATTATCCGTAAAATCGCGTATAATACTGGATATTAGGGTATTGTTGAATCCACAATATCTATTAAAGGCGGTGTAATCACTTTATAAAACTTGAACAATGGGATGGCATATTTTGCGGAGCCAACTTTCACCTAGAAGCAAATGTTTAAGGTATCACCAGTCAAGTAAGAATTTGGAAGTCAGGATTAATGCGCACAGTACAACAAATACCTGTAGAGCTCAGGACATTTCAAGATCTGCAGCCAAACAGGCGTTTGTTCTGCTTAATATTTTTGATAATGTTGGAAATATCTGCATCTTCTTTATGTTCATACCCAACACAGCAGAATTGTTAATTAAAAGTTGAATGTGCATGTAGATCTATGCATTGATATATCTGAATGCTTGTATCTCAGCTCCTTTTAGTCCTGGAGAGTTAGAGATACTAAAGTACTTTTTGGCTTTCTCACATTTCAGGAAGCTCTTACCATGAGTCACTAAAGAATTGAAATTAATATAGTTTATAGCAATTAGAGTGGTTTTTCCTTTTGGTGAAAAATAGGAATTCAGTAAATTACATAATTAAACATTAGACATAAATGAATAAGATGTCTTTGTGAAACACTGTTGC
>PRKT01000515.1:287197-310359 GCA_003671525.1 Saccostrea glomerata | reverse complement strand
CCCCCCCCCCCCCCCCGTGTTAATATAGCGAAAATTAAACTTTTCTTAAATGCAGAATTAATATATTGGTACCAAAAGAAGGGTATTCTTACTGTAAATACAATAGAGAAATATGAAAGTAGGCTAAGGTTAAAGTTACTCCATAAGTACGGAAATCTCCAAGGTAAAGGTCAAAAGGTCATGATTTTTGGTATGCAATGAATAAAAGGTCTTTCCACAAAGAATACATATGTGAAGTATGAAGCCCTAACCCTTCAAAGGTCATGACAAAGGATAATTGTTTTTAAAATAGGCCAAACTCCAGGGTCAAATGTCTTGCTATAAAATGAAAGGCCTTGTCATAAGGATTAAATTTATAAAGTATGAAAGCACTAACCCTTAACCTTTAAAAGTTATGGTCAAAATTTGCTAGGTCACACTCCAAGGTCAAAGATTCAAAGTTCTTAGTATCCAATGTAGGGTCTTCTTACAAGGATTACATATGTGAAGTATGAAAGCACTATATATCCCTTACCATTCAAAAGTCATGGCCAAGGTTAAAGTTTTTTCATAAGTATGGTATCTCGAAGGTCAGGGTGAAAAGGTCAAGTTTGTTAATATCCAATGAAAAGTCTTTCCACAAAGAAAACATATATGAAGTATTAATGTCCTGGTATCTACTTTTCAAAAGATATGGCCAACTACCCTTAGGCAAATGTTTGGGTCAGAATATGAATTAAAAATTCCCAAAGAGACAAACAATCATGTTCATTCCAAGCCTCCGTCTATCAGTACTTTCAGTACTTTGATTTAACAACAAAATATACATACTGAACAAAGATAAAAAGAAGATGGGCGCATTTGGCGTGTGATCTGCAGCAATCATTTGTACGAAACATTTATGGTTTAAATGTCCATGATTTGGTTGGCTGAACAAACTAGTCAGTAATGTCTCACAAAAAATATTTAATGCATATAGATGCATGATACGTGTACATGTACATTATAAAGCGGAATAGAAGATTAGATTTAATTTCGCTCGAGAACCAAACTGAACCAAAATTTATCTATTTAAAAATTTAAAACATCAGTACAAAAAACGAAACTGACAAAAAAAAAATGGTTGTTTGGATAAAAAAAAAAATAATAAACGCCCAATGCCAGGCTCGAACCAAAAACTTTTCTTTTCCAGTGGAGTGAACTGGTATCCCAGCTTACTGAGCTATCACCGCTTTACATACACAAATGATTTTAAAAGGACAAAGAAGCACCACATTCACACATTTGGATTTTTTTGGGAAAAGTTCGTTTTTGTGGTCTATGGGTCTCCGTCCATTTTTTTAAAAAGTGCACATATATTCGTTTCGTTGAATTAAAATACACACAAATAACGTTTCAAAATCATGGAGAGAAGACACAAAGATAGAAAATATTTAGAAAAACGTGCTTAGAAAGGTACCATGTTGTACCAAATATCTGATCTGGCCAATTTTCAAGTTATTTTTTAGCAAATCGAAACTCAATTTCGGAAAAATATTTTCCTTTCTTGTTGCACAGGAACCCGATAAATAAAAAAATGTTAAAATTTCATGTGACATGACGATAACATTTTCACTTTTCAATTACGCCTAGATTCCTGCCGAATGCCAATCAAAAGCGCCCTCGTTCTTTGCAATATATTGACTACTTTTTTAAATATATATTCATAATGATGAGCTTTATCAAAAATGAGGTACAGGTATGTTCTCTGTTGTATATTCATTCCTCTGAACAATATAAACAAATACAAAGATCTGTATTTGATTGCCGGTCCGAAGTCATTGAATTATGGATTAGTTATATATATTGAAAGGACATAATATTGTCAAATTAGTCAAATAAAAGGCTGATGAAAAGCTAAGTACAAGAAAAACTTTATAAGATCTTTTATACATGTGTATTATAGAAATCAAAGTTGGATATAGTCTGAATAGAGTGCCTTGGTAATTAGTTGCCTACTTACATCGACCTTTGGAACTGAGTAGAAAGAAAACAAATCTCCCAATTAAAATCAGAATATCTAGTTTCCGTCTGTAGGTAAACCAGGTAAAACTTAAGTGGTTATCGACACTCTGTGCAATTCAGCCACACACGATTCCTTTTATATACGAGTTCAGGCTAGACTAACTTCTCCTATGATTTAAAAAATATAAATGCGAATTCTGCGAATCGGCCTCTCTGCATAATGTGGTCGTGTTTGATCATTTTGTCATTAATACTGTATATCAAATATACTAGTATTTATGTAAAGTCATTATATTATCCCAGCTTTTTAAAAGTTATTAATTAGATATCATAATGTCGAAAAATCTGTTATTAAAGTTTATGTTTGTCAGCTGATAGGACAGTCACGTGATAAATGATTATTGATATCATTGGCAGCTGCTTTTTCACTAAATACCTTGTAATTGGTCAATTGCAAAATTATTTTGTTAAAATTATTCTGATTGTAAACACAAGTATTCTAAAGTTGATATTAAAAAGAAATGCTTGAATTTTTGATTCTTAATATATCTGATGTTAAGTGTTCCTATAATCTATTAGAAATCTTATGTGTGCATTTACCATATGCGACCAATTATCACTAGACCCACTTCTGTATTCATATTAAGCAGAATTTGTCAAAAATCATTGAAGTGAAAAGAAGAAAACATTAAGAAATATGAACATCGTATTATAATCATAATTCTTTTTTAAATACGATATATCCTGGTGAATCTGAAAACAATATACCAAAGAGTCTGACACATCTGTGTCGTATTTAGATTTTTTTTACTTGAAAAAGACGTCGATGGTTATCTAACAACCAAACTTTGTAATAAATGAGATGATCAACCGTCAACATCCCTTACTCATGCAGCAGTAAACCGTCAGCCCCTGCATACGGAATGGAAATATCAGTTGAGTCGATACGCGAGAGCAAGTTATAATAAGGATGAATACTTTTAAAACAAGATGAATCATTGACGAAAAATATGCTGAGACAAGAACAGCACCAGTCTCGATTAAAGTTATAAATTCGTAAATTCTATGGTTGATATACTGAGATTGTCAGAATATACAATTCATCCTTAAGTGAAATGCTGACTTACGCTCTTCATACTGATTATTAGAACACTGAGTTCTTCAAGGATATTCCCATTATTTCCCAGATAAAAAACACCACAGAGTCGAACACATCTGTTTCATACTCGGATAGTTTCTTGAAAATGACGTAAACCGTAATCTATCAACCAAGCATTATGTTAAACAGGATGACTTCAACATTTCAATCGTCATTATTTCCCCTCCTCGCTAGTCCATGGCACCTGATCTCACCTCTGATTTTTTCGAAGTCCGTGTTTTCTCTGCTCCTATTTTGTTTTATGGATTTTTGATCTTTAATACTGTCCGTTATCTCAGTATGTTTTTTGGTTGATTGAAATATATACACTATATACATAAATCAGAAATACAGATGTCACACAATAATTCATAGTGCAGAAAACAGTAGACGCCAATGTTTGGCTAGAGTGAAATTATTTCAAATTGAAAGTTTTTTTTTTAAGATTAAAGATAATTTTGTATTCTATCAGTGTTATGTTTATTTATTGAGGGTGACGTATAAGCCGATTAATCGCCTTTTTCTTGATTTTTTTTTTTTGACCCAGGATCTGTTGTGCATATTCCATAACATTAAAAAAAGTTTTCGAAACCATATAGTTATGAATTGTAAAAACTTCAAATTAAAGTAGAATTAGGTCATGTTTATTTTTTTTTTTGCCGTTTAATGTCCAGCCATATATCGCAAATCTACAAAAAACACCTGATAACCAACAAGGAACCCATAGTTCACATTGCTTACCTGCGCAATGTTGCTTTGAAAAGAACAAAATACACTTTGGAAATGAAAACTTAAGAGATCCCGACTTTCCACTTTAACGGAAAGGATTATGCATAAAAGAAAATTGATTCTTAAATTATTAGGATGGCAACTTGTTTTTAGGAACCTTGTTTTTTTCTTACCAGATTGAATTTTGTATGGTACCACCCTATCGCCAGGGTTCATGATTTGAAAAAAATATAATCTACACATCCTGAGGATGCTTCCGCATACATCATGTTTTTGTTGTTCTTGAGAGGAATATTAAAAGAGATTTTTTCCTAAACTGTTTCATTTGTTGGTAAAACTTTAGATTTTCCCGGTATAATCTTGGGGTAAGGATTTAAGCAAAATTTTATTTACACTTAAAAAAGATGATTCCGTACAGACACGACTTATGAATGACTTTGTTGTTTGTTTTTTTTGAGGAGAAGAATTTTGAAAATTTACTATATATTTCTATGTAAAAAATATTAAAATACAAACTTCAATTTAATTTGTAGTCAGAAAAATTTTGTCATTCAAAATGGTAATTTTTCTGAATGAGACATATATCTCTTAGCAAACAAAGGTACGGAACTCTTAATAAAAATAATATCAAAAAACAATAGTTTATTTATAACACGTAAGATCATTTGTAATTAATCATGATTGTTACGAATTTCGCCATGTGACCACGATGACAAAGACCTTACGTATACCGACCCTTGATTTGCTGAAGAAGTAAGTATAAGGTTAAAGGAACTCTATACATCGTTTACTAATTTTAAAACGCAACAAGGTGTTTATTTAAATAAGGCCTATAGGAGTCAATTTTTTTGGAGGGGGTTACGGCAATGCATTTTCAGTTTGGGAGACTATCAATTACCAAATATTCCCTTACATTTATGCAAAAAAAGGGGTCAATAGAAGTTTTTATTGAGGGGACACGAGCATGGTTATAGGACCTATATTTTCATACATGTAGTACTACATGTATATACTGTATGATTAGAAATTTTAGCGAGACGCAAATTTAACAATTTTCCTTAAAATTGGTATTTTATTTTTAGCGAGTTGTGATTTTAGCAATTTTGAAACGCTCACTTAAAAATCTATTACAAAAAAGCAATTTTTCCTTATCCTGATATAGTTTTATAATTAGGTAAATGTAACCTAAAGTATATAATTAAAGTTCATGACTGGGAAAATGATTCGTGTTCCGAATATCTTCGCATCATAATTGAAACCCCTAAGATGGTTCATCTGAATTGGATGAGTTAATTTAAGAACAGTTGCAGAAAAAAAGGTACCAAAGGAAGAAATTTTGATAAAAAATTGTCATGTACGTCATGTATGTGTAAAAAAAAAATACCGTATGACATGAAAGTGTCCACAGCAAAATTAAAATATCAGCAATAACATTTGTCATGTATTCTCAATTGTAAATTTATAAAAAAAAAAAAATCAAGTTAATGATTATTTCAGCATACAAATAAGAATGGGAAATCTTTACAGGTCAAATTCAGACAAGATTGTGTACATCCTCTCCATTTCACAATTATTCCATAAAATTTATTTCCTTGTTCTTTTTCCTTCTGTATATTTCAATATTTTCAGGTGTCCTCCATCTGATCTGACCATTTTAAAAAATCCCTTTGAATTGTACCAAAAATACAAATCCACCAGTTCTCCTCTTCCTGAACAATTCCTTTGTGGCACAGAATGGTCTCAACAAAAATTTCAAAAATAAAAATGAAATAATTCTTAAATTACAAATTCAATTCTACAAGTTATATTACAGTAACTTATCATCAGCAAACAAATGTATTCCCCATTCACCGACACAGATATGATTTGAGATAAAACTAATGTTATGTATGTTATACTAGGTTTTTTGTGGAATCCTATGATGTAATTTGCAAGACAATTACACTTTTGGAGGAAACGCTTGATAATAAATTTATAAAAATCATTTTTTTTAATTTTGACAATTAAATTGAATTTTGCAAGACAATTACAATATTGTAAGATATGCTTCATATTAAAATCATAAAAGCAATTTTTTATTATTTTGACAATTAAATTTGGAATGTTGAAAAAGTATACATTATTATACATCTGTTAAAATGTTTCTTATATAAAGTTAAGAAGGTAAAATGACTATATTTCATAGTCTGAAAATTTCCATGCATAGAAAGCTATACCCCGGGGTATACATTTAGTTTTTGCTATCCACCCTCGTAAGATTTTCATGCAATTTTTCCCGCCAATTTTGATTTCCAGCGATAAATTTATAGACTTAGAAATTATAATATACATCAGTATAATAAAACGCTTATCCACTGGCTGTGAGTAAGATAGCTCTTTAATCACACCCTTGACAGGAACTATTCCCCTCGGGCAAGCCCTTGAGGAATAGTTCCTGTCACGGGTTTGATAAAAGAACATCCCACTCCCAGCCAGTGGATAAGTGTATGTTAATTCAAATTGCCAAAAATTAAGAAGATTCTGGCACAAATATATTACTTTGGACAAAAAAAAACTACAGACAAGTAGATAGGCAGAAAAACAGACTTTGTTATTCCAGGATATCCCAGACTTTGTTGGGAAGAATATAACAAAGTCTATTAAACAGTGTGTAGTTACCTTAACTTTGAAGCAAGCCTTGGATATTTGGATTTTTCCGTATGAGAGGCTGACTGTACATTGAATCTGTAAAACAAATAATCGTCAAATATTCACACAGTAGATATTTTCTAAGCATAACTAAAACTTACACTATAAAAATTAGAAAATACAAGTTTGAAGGTTCTCTATAGTCTGAAATATCTTACAGTTTACATGAAACTAGGTTCTCTAGTGTTGGAAAAAATATAAATGTCAGTCAATGAATACATAGATGTGAATATATCCAATGGATTAGCTATCTGATGTTCTTTCAACACATACACATGTATTTGTACCATGAAAGTTACCACTGTTATTATTAATTTTTCGCTGAAATTCAAAAATTCAATTTACCGCCTGAGGTTATTGTATAGTTTCATAGCTTTTAAAGCCAGCAACTTCTAATCATACTTACCTTGTTGGAAAAAATAATGTAGAATAAAACTTCTATATTATTGAGTTGAATTTATTTTTGATGAAGCCATGCAAACAATGTAGAATTACCAGGAAAAAAAAAGAAATTATCAAGAAGTATTTTGTCATGAAGGAGTCCTTACAGATATACACTTTAATTTTTATTTGCAAGTATTTATTTTTACCTTTAATATTGTAATGATGCAATCATTTGTCAAAATCTTGGACTTCATAAAAAAAGCAGCACCGTGACAACTCAAGTTGAATGCATCTATAGGCAATAAAAAACATTTGTCATTAACTTGAAAGAATCCACTTGATACTGATCTCAACATACAAAACGCCAACTGCTATACAGGGTTTCTACTTTAACTTTCAGATCAGTACGTAACAAAAGTCAAATTGACAAAATGAAAAGAAAACAAAGACTGAAAGTAATGCCTTTCGCCTAACATGTAAATTGCAACGTTTACATCCATTCAGAAACAAATTTATCCAAAATTACTTAGACCTACAGATCACTAACGTTATGTAGGTTTACAAAATGCATTAAATTAACAATTAAAAGTGATGAAAAACAAGTTCATCAGCTGTTCATACGAACCTGTAACCGTAATGAAAGGATATTTAAACAATATGAATAAGAGGTCTTTAAAACAATTGTTAGGAGATTACTTACTTTTTTCAACACCCAGCACTTCTGCTGCAGCAGTGACGTCAAACATGACGTACATTTTCATCCGATAGAAGTCAAAACCGGTCTAGAAAAAAAATACGGAATTATTTTGATTTTATTCAAGTAATAAACCAAACCCAAAAGAATTGAAATAAAAAGCAAATTAATTTATTCTTTATCAATTTTGTCTGGGAAATGCATTATTACAGAGAAAGAATTGTGAATTTTTTTTATAAGGGAAAAGGGGGTGTTAACAAAGTAGAATTTTACATAAGTAATTGCTAACAAAATTAATTCTTTTGAATTAACGTACATTTTGATTTATCTTGATATGTATTATTGAAATTCCAATGTTACTTGAGTATACCAAGGGTAAATGAGTGAACACTGTTTCATATGATTCTCATATCATCACTCTCATTATATTCATATGATTTTTACCTGAGTATAACAACGATAAAATAGTGAATACGGTTTCATATGATTTTCATATGATAAGTTTCATATGATTCTCATATGACTACTGTCAAAATATACATATGATTCTCATATGTTGGGCCTTTAATATGAGGATCAATCATGTAAATACAATCATATGCTATACATATGCATAATCATATGATTCTCATATGATTTGCCATATATGTTTCTCATTTGATTGTATATACATATGATTCTCATATTCTATGATCCAGATCTTCATATGAAAAGGAACGATATGTTGATCATGTGTGGCTAAATTTCCTATGTGCAATATCGAAGTAATGCAGTGGTTATTTCTCTGACATATTTTCTCTTGGAAGAAAAACTCATCAGAACTCCACTCTTGTTCATGAAATAACAGATTAAAATAAATAAAATAAGCAATGATATAATTACACTTCTTTCGTTTGTTGTTTAGCTAGTGTAATTACTTTGAAACTCTTATTAACATAAGTAAAAAAAATTATCTAACTGTAATTAAATCTTAGATTTGCTGCAATAAAACTTTTGACCTTGGATTTACTGTAAAAAAAATCATTTCATTTACTTTTGTAAAAAGCTTGGAACATTGATTTACTAAATTAAAAAAAAAATGGAACTTGGATTTACTACAGAGAGAACTTAAATTTTCTGTAGTGAAAACTTTGAAACTTTTATTTACTATTGGTAACTATCGTAAACTATTGTTATCTCTACATTCTTTTTGTTTGTAATGATGCACGTTAAAAACGAAAAAGTTCAATTTGTGAAGTGAAATTTGTTTTTTTACCTATTTAATAGATACGGAAAAAATAATATTCTGGATTTCAAAATCTGTATGAAAATTAGATTTTCTATTTTGCTTATGATTACATACAACGTATTCATTCAAATCTTATCCTTTGTATTACCGAGTATCACCCCCTCGGCATACAAATGAATCGTAAATGGTTTTGTTTTCGTGTTAATACAAATGTAAACAATACTCTCAAAATATCTTTTTTTCTCCGTTTTTGCTTCTTTAGAAAATTTCGGATAGAGGTCAATTGGAAACAAGTAAAATTGAAATTTACCTACACATCAACACTTTTTGAAGATTTTGTGCATTTCATTGTGAATCTTAAAAAGTTTGTTGTTGAAGTGAAATACTGTATTGTAGTTATGATCTGAAAAAAAACTTCATGTAGTCAAAAAAAAGATAGAAAAGAAAGAATTTTAAAAAAGGCCACACACACAGACAGGTATTGAGGTCTTGGTATGCTGCTTTAATTTCAATAAGAATAGAGATTATACCCAAAATACGATAAAACAGCAGGCATCAGATCAAATTTATGATATCATTTCCTACCTTTCCAACATTTACGTGTCTTTCCTCAATTTAACGTTTAATTATGGGGTAAGGTTCGTGTTAAAAGATCCAGTTGTTGCGTGTAGTCATTCAGGCGGATTTGTGAAAAGTAGAAATTATCATGATTTTGTTCTTTAGAAGTTGATATTTGATCAGAATCTGTAAGCGAAAAAATATGTTAAAAATGTTTTGTTACTTCTTTCACAGAATAAATTATTTGAGGTGTCTTTACACACATATATATGTATTGTTTTGTTGGAAAATTACATTGCAGAAAATTTACATAACAATGTTTTGTGAAGCAGAATATAGTCATAAGCTTGTGCATGAAAAGAAGAAAACACTTGCTGTGGCCCTAACTCGACATTTAGATATATCGACGACGTATTCACAATTAACAATGGTCATTTCCATTCCTACGACGATTCGATATATCCTGGTGAGTTTGAGATAAAAGATACCACAGAGTCCGACACCTCTGTTTTATACTTGGATATTTTACCTGAAAAAGACACTGATTGTAATCTAACAACCAAGCTTTATGATAAACGTGATCACTTTAACTTTTCTATCGCCAACTTCCCTTACTTATGCAGCAATATTCCTTCATCACTTGCATACGGGGTATATATATCTCAGTTGATACGAAACGCAAGAGCATGCTCTACGTATGAAGAATTTTTAAAACGAGGTAAATTATTGACAAGCAAGTTGATGAAACAAGAATATCAACAGTCTCGTTTAAAGTTATCATTTCTTAAGTTCTATGGTCGATACAATAAACTTGTCGGCAAATATAATTCATCATTGAGTCAAATGCTGACTGACATTTTTCACACCAATTGGTAGACCATTATTTATACACTGAATTGAATTGGCAACGGATGTTTTCATTATTTCCTGATCATGACAAGGAGCACACGGCGTGTTAACGGTCTGTAGGGGATGATCACTCCTCCATGGCATCTGATCCCACCTCTGATTTTTCGTGGGTCCGTGTTTGCTCTGCTCTTATTTTTTATTGTTTTATGGACTTTGAGATTTAATACTGTTCGCTTTCTCCATACCCTTCTTGGTACCACAGTTTTTATTTGAAATACAATTACTTTAAAATTCAAAATAATTTGCAATGATTATTTTAGAGTAATTTTCAACGGTTATTGTAACAGTTTGCATCTGGTATGATATGATGATATGATCAGTTTTACTTTAAAGTCTTCTCCCTATTTTTTTTATACACAGGATTTGTTTTTGGGGTAAAATTTATGCACTTTTAAAAAAAAATTAAAAACACAGATTCATGAATGCCTCAGTATGATTGTATTTGCTTATAATACAAAACATAACAAAGTTTCAATTCAAATTTCTTTTCATGTGTGCTGACATGCTAAATTTTCAATCCAAGCCAATCGTGTATTTCTTCGAGAAAAAAAATAATACATCCATAAATCTAATCATCAATTCAGATATTTGTCGTTGATATTTATGAAATTATTTACAAACTAACATGATTTAAAGTATATTTAACAAAAATTCTGTTTGCAACTAAATTTGGGTACCATTTGTTTTAGGATCCATGCAAGGAGGGGGGGGGGGGTTAAGATATTCAGATCCCGATCTTATTTAAATTCTAGCTACCCTATTTTAAACAGTCCCAAAAATATTTTCCTTATTAAATATAAGCATCTATTCGTTAAAGTATTAGATGCTATTGTTAGAATAGCTAGCAGACAAGTTCTATTGGGAGAGCGTTATTTCCATGAAACCAGCGTCATAAGCGCGGGAAAATAATATTCAGTAAATCTGTGATTTTGTTTATTTAATATAAGAAAATAAAATAAAGAATTTGAATTGATTTTATTTTCATTATTTTTTATTGTTTTTGTTTTAGTTTTTGTTTTTGATAATATTATGGTTGTTATTGAAATGTAAATGTACATCATTAGTAATACAACACTAAAGAGGAAACAATTGAATTGAAAATTCATGTAGAAACGGTGTGCGTTAAAAGATAAAATTGTGCTTTTATATTTATATCCTTTTAAGCATCCATATCTTTAGAAAACATTTTGTTTTTGGCTTAAATAACAGAGCATTTGTGTTTTATTTCTATTGGAGGAAATATGACCTATAAAAATGTCACAACGACTTCTATAAAAAAATCTCAAGGGCACCAAGATTTAAAAGCTATCTAGAGCAGAATGACCTAAATTTATGACAGAAGAAGAAAACTTGCATGTACATGTATCCATGTATTAAAAAGTAATCTGATCTGAACGATTCAAAATGGACTTCAAGAAAATAAATAAGTATAGATTAAGAATAACAAGGGGTGATCAAAACCACAATTCAGATTATTATGAAATTCGGTACACACATAGCCACACACAAGGTCTATAAATAGCATATGCTGAATAAAGTTTGTCTCCTTCTTTGTGACGTCACAATATGAAAATGACGTCACTATTTAGGTCACTTGTGACGAAAAATGGTTTTCTCAGTCGAAGTCGTTCAACAAACGACTGTACAATTTATTGTAATATCTTAGAAATCCCTCTACAGTATCATATAATAATTTGTACACAGTTTATTGAGATAAATGAGTTCCTATAAATTCAATTAATGATTGGATTAATCGTTTTAGTGAAGGAATTAAGGCTGATAGTTAAAAATGATACTTGTCATCTTACCCAGTGAAAGCAAGTTTGAAAAGATATGTATTTTTAATTAAGCAATTTGCTATCAAAGACCTCCAATTAGCACTTTGAAAAATAGTTGAATATTTGAACAATGATATAAGTATTAAATACCTAAGATATCGTTTACTTTAGATTTTAAACATATTAGATATGAAAAAAAAGTGCACCCATTCTCTATCCACCTTGAATAAAGGTCTCTCCTGAGACAGAAGATTTGTGTTTCAATGGTCGCCATGCTTATTTTTGGAAAGGATGTTATTATCCACCCATTCTGTTGCCGAGAGATGACCATTGCTGACAAATTAACTGTTATTGTCATAAAAATTAACTCACATGGAAAGAAATATAAAACTCGGAAAAATATGTTAACTTTTGTGACAGAACGCTACGGAGGGGGTCACATGACCGCCAATATCACGTGATTCGCGCATGCGCAGAACGGTGGTTGATGTGCATTATAATCGGGGAGGATTAATTTAAAATATAATCAACATAAAAACCAAATATTGTTTCCTGTATGGAAGTTATTCAATTGGTTTGTGAACTTTTTGATCACCCCACGTATCTGTTGCAGAGAATAAGTTTGATGAGTTACTGTATACAGCGAAATGTACTGTTTGTTTAAAAAATATTTAAGCCTTTTATAGTGTCAGAATTTTTTTGGCATAATAGTGATGATTGTATGCCTTATTGTATGTATGCAAATAGTAAAATTTAAAGTGACAAACAATTATATTTCTTTTTTTTAAAATGGTTGCAGAAAGTTTGAATTTTGAAAAAAATTGGACATTTGGAATTTTGGGAAAAAAATAGTGGGGCAAACTTATTTTTTCCTCTGTTTGATAAGTGCTAAAGAAATTATTGTACTTTTGTTTGATTCCACCAATTGCTGTTGAATGACTGTTGAGTGATCTAAATGGCACTCTATATTTATGATCTTGTGGTCTAGCAGTGAAGTATATTTTTCGTGTCAACACTCTCTGTGACAGACATTGCAATCAGTTTTTATGTTATCATCTAAACCACTTTGGTCTTTTGCAAAACTTCCTCAATAAGAATTTGCGCTAGATCTTAAAATACCTCCTATATCTCCTACAATTATCTTTTAATATCAATTCTCTATAATCATCAAAGTAGGTTTGCCACGCATAAAAATCATTTGGATTTTTTTAATAATAATTTTATACAGCTGTGTCATTAATTGTAAAACCTAAAGTTGGTTTATGAACTAGACCCTATAGAAACGGTATGCAAAATTCCTCAATTTCGTTAATTTTGAAAAACATGTACTTATGAAGAAAAACTGTGTCCATATTGAAAAAAATAACTTAATATGTTTAAATTATTTAAATGTCATGCTACAAATTAAAGTAATTATATTTGTAGTTTGAATTTAATCTCTCAACAGTAAATGTTCATTTTACATATTACAAAATATCAGATAGGTATTTGGTTAAGTGGAGTTTTTGGAGGCTTAAAGAAAAAAAGGCACACT
This sequence comes from Saccostrea glomerata, assembly GCA_003671525.1. Classification (NCBI taxonomy): domain Eukaryota; kingdom Metazoa; phylum Mollusca; class Bivalvia; order Ostreida; family Ostreidae; genus Saccostrea; species Saccostrea glomerata. The sequence continues at coordinate 296,736 of PRKT01000515.1, read as the reverse complement.
GATTACAAACTTAGTATTAATTAATTATGAAAGTCTGATATTTGATTATATCAAACTATGCAAAATATTGGTGGGAGACTCAAAGACTCAAAGATGGTAAAGAGATTCAAAGGTAAAGATTCTTTTTTCTACATTTTGAAGCATTTTTGCCCCCTAATTACCTCCCTTGAACTACACTCTAACGTTTGGAGGTACATGTACAATATGTATTTAGTAAACATTGCATGAACATTTTCTGGCGAAAGATCTCGTCAAAGTCTTACAGTCTGGAAGAGGAATAGAAGACATCTTAAACAATGAAGACAGAAGGTAAAATTTTGTACATTCAGAGCATTATAAAAATATCAAGATTAACCAATGTATATTTTCTTTATTTTATTTGCCTTACAATACACAGTTGTTTGACCGGTAGTGGTCAGTGGTGATTCCTAGCTGTTCCTTATCAAATCGAGCGAAATATACCTTATGACAGTTTGAATCTCTGACCAATAAATTATTTTTATTATTAAAACTGAATTTGAAGCAAATAAACATTACTGTCTGATACAGCTGAACCCACTGATACTCAGGCAAATATTCACTACTGGTAAGATGACCACACACATGAAAATGTCTATGCAGGAATGAAATGAATTTTCCTTTCAATCATGTTCCTAGGAAAATAATTATTTTCATAATTTTTTTAATTAAAGGTTTACCATTTTAGATGCATAAAGAAAAAGTAAGACCAGCAAACCAAAACAGGACCAAATTGGCCATGACTGTAAAAGTTCAAGTGCATTCTGCAAAAAAGTGGACATCCTAGATTTTGTTCTTTTCAAGGTAACTATTCTTAAAATATAAAATTAAATTAAATTGTTACAATATATTCCAGTTTATCTAAATTTAAACCTTGCTTATTTCTTTTCTTTATTTAACATAATTAAATACCTGTCCAGTAACAGAACAATTCTTATGCAAGAACAAAAATCAACTTTCTAAAGGATTGCATACACATTTAATTAGCTTGAAATCGGTGTATATTGGAAAGTGCAGGAATTATTCACCATTGCAGGTTGACAAGGGATGCCATATCATTTAGGTTTGAAACCAGGCAAATTAAAGCTAAATTCCAACCGGCTTCAACAAACTTGTACTCACTGTCTTCAAGATATCAGTGTCAGAGATGTCAAAGTGCGAATATAACAGGAACATGTCTATCATATTATGTGAGGGCATCCTCAAATCCAATGCCGTATTACAATATGTTTTAGACCTTATCAAGCTTTATCCTGTACCTTTCCAAAAAAAACTCAACTCAGCATAATTTTCATTAACTAATTATCAGTGTTACTTGCGTATGTCAATGTAGATTATTACTGGTACATGCCTGACCAACAAAAACTCCAAAGTGGAAAAACCAGAGACAATATTTTCAGAGCAGTAGAAACAGTAAAATTTGTCATGAAAATCTAATGCTGTGTAGTTGAGAATACATATACCCTAAAAATTGCATATATAAAAAATAAAAAAACGAAAAGTTCTCTTGTTTTTTGGAATTTGTATTTACATGTGAAAAAAGAGGAGATTGATATAGTTGGTGTGATGGGATGTTGGCAGGAACCAGTTAAATGAAACGAATTGGAAAATGAAAGGAAGAACTTCCTTAAAATGATAATTGTGGGGGACAGTGTCTCATGGGGACATTGTTTCAACTGACCTTACAGAATACAGATGATCCATTGCAAACCTAATTATAAATTAGATGCCAAACATTATGTTTAAAGTTTTATGTACTGGTATATATTTTTCTCATGCACCAAAAGGTAAAAAGATGCATTTATTAATAATTTGTTGTCTAAGGTAACAAAAACAGTTACTGTGTTATATAGGCTACTTCATGTCTGTCTTTCTGCGCACCAGTTTATCATATCAAAGTTCAATTTGGCATGCATTAAAATACTGCATATTTTAACAAAATCTTGTATTTGACAGACAGAGGGAGGCTTTTTGCTAACTTCAAAATTGATAAATCCTGTGAGAGTAATATTTTTATCGGAAACTTAATTGTATTTTAGAGTTCATTGTTTGAAAACTAATGCAGACATTTTATTGAAGTGATAATGGTTTGGCTTTTTGTGTGTGAGGTATATTAAAAATATTTTAATTATATGAAAAATGAAAATTCAAATATAAATTGAGCACAACGTATGTTATTACCTTGAGTTAAAGTCAATGTACTAGCTGTAGATCAACAACAGGTAAGGTGAAAAAAATGATCTCAGGTCGACATTTTTCCATTTCATAAGTTTTTAAAGGAAAATGAGAGGGGAGGGGTATAAATTTTTCACTTCGTTCAAAGTATCTGTGGTTTGCAATTGCCCATGAATTTGATAAATAAGTAAACAATGTAACAAGTTAAAATTAGTAAAATATTATGAATGTCCTGCTTGTTTTAGTTTCATCTCAGAATTTTTGAAGTTTGACCAAATCTTGAAAAAGGAAAAGCCACAAGGTTTTGCCATTATTTGACATAGCGTTACAAAATGCATTATATTTTTTCAACTCATAAAGATGCAAATTTAAAATGCCAAACAATTTATAAAAAAAATATATAATTATCACATTTAATTCATTACACAGGTTTTATTAATAGGTAAATAAGTGTAGTTTTGGGAATATATATTGTTAAACGCAGCAATTTTGGTTAACATTCTGGTATTCCAGTCTCCATAGTAACAAATCTTGCATTCCACTTTCCATAGTAACAGAGAATTGATAGGGACAATTTTATTTCATATTAGTTTTAATCTAAGAGATAGTTTCAGGAAACTTGAAACATGCCCTTGTTAGTCTACATGTACTTCAAGATTGTCAATTTTATGGAAAGGGGTGGGGAAATTTTGTGCAGGTGTTCACAGTTCTCATATCTAAGAACAGATTTATTGTATACAGTCATGTATATGAAATATTTAGCATGAAAATTGTCAGGACACAAAAATATTTTGGATTGAAATGAATCATAATTTTATCATGGTCGATTCACTGCAAATAACAGGATATACATTCAATTATGTCATGTTACTCATGTTATGGAGTGTGAAGTTGGACCGACAGACTAACTATATTCAAAACATATACATGTAATAAATCTCTTGGAAATGGGATGTGAATATTTTTACATGACACATCTCCTAGATATGGATTAATTTTACTGTAAATGATATCAAAACAGATAGAATGGAACATTGTTTTTCTATTTGAAGGTAGTGAAATGTGCATACGGTCCTTAAAATACGGATATTTTGTAGATTTTGGGTAATTTTTCATCAGCTTTCTTAAATAAATATCTAGACTAACTTACGTACCATCTATACAATGCACTGCTTCATGAATTTCAAATCAGTGTGCAAAGTATAAACAAATCGCTTTGAAAAAGGGTCTAAAATGGAAATCTTCTCATTTGGGCAAAATGCCAAAATCCCCAAAGATAAGCGTTGTTAATCATTATGTAGAATTATAGTTATAAAAAAAATGTTTTGTCATACTAAAGGTGGATAATGGTAGTTTTGAAACAAAAGTAGATTTCCTATTTTCTTGTTTCTTTTAAGCTCATTTTTATTCAGTAAAACCTACAAAATCACTTTTTTTGGTCAAATTTTAGGAAGAATTTATAGGGGAAACAATAGGTGCCGTTACCTTGGCAACAAGACATTTTTTGTAATAAAAAAATATGAAACTACTAATGATGTGACAATGTGAGTACAAACAAAAAGTTTCATCAAAATTGAAAATGTAGTGTAGCCAGGCATTATTGATATTGTTTGATAATTACAGAGAATTGATATTAATAAGCAAATATTTTTGCAAAAAATTAAACTTTAAAACTTCACTTACGGAAAATGCCTTCAATAGCAATGATCTCAGTATATATTAGCCTATACTCTTTATATTCCTCAAAATATGGATGAGATTGTAATTCAACAATTGGGGATTGGATCACAATTTCACATAAAAATATCATATCTAATCTTTAAAAAAAACCTTCTCAAGAAAACTGTATACATGTATCAATTAGTTACTTTCTCATACCCCATCTGATTTTTCCAAGCATGACTTTCATGTAAGAAATGTTGTTGGGACCACAATATAGGGATAAGTTATACAATTATTGACTTTTGATGAGGTCAACTCCTGACTATACAGACCTGGTCAGGTATTGGTTGACCGAGATCTTCGAGTAGACCGAATTCAAAAGTCAATAACCATTTTATTAAATGATAGGAATTTTACAATGCTTTTGAAACTTTCGTTCTTGTCTCTATCAAATATAAACACTCACAATAAAATGCAAAGTGTAACAACACTTTCCACATGTTATTATACTTCAACAGCTTACCAATTAGTAGTTAAAAAAGAAACCATTACTATTAAACAATCAATACTCAACCATTCACTATCTCCTTGGTACTGGCGTCTGACACGTTTACATTCACACCGAAACAAGCTTTGAAACAGGTAATCTGATTGGTCGAAAAAAAGGTTAGCAAATCTTTGGTTGGTCAAGAGGGAAAACCCGAATAAACCCCCCAGAACGTCATATGAGGTGAACTTATTCTGAGGTACATCTCAGGAAAAGGCATCTAGACCAATCAGAGAGCACCAAAATTCCTGATCATTTAATAATTTATCTTAAAGAATATATCAACATCAATAAGTATGTTTACAATTTTTAAAATTCAAATTAGACTCTAATATTGTGCAAATTCGAGTAATGAAATAATTGACTAAAACGATCATCACAATAAGGGATTGTTAACCTGCATATTCATTTGTTAGTAAGCATTGTGGCCCATCTCCCTCTGTATCCAAGCTACAGCTAAGTAAAAGGAATGTCTCAATAAATCGTTGATTTTAAAATACATTCAGGCAAAATTCAACGGTGAAATATTTTAGAATTATTCCCCATATCTATAATACTGTAAATGATAGATGTCATGCAAAAATAAATTTATGTTTGGAGTATGGTATCCACACAATTCATGCAACCATAACCCTCAAAGGTGTATCAACTGGTGTATGATAGAGGTATATTACGCCGTGGTTCACCATCAGCTACATCTAGTTTTTCAACCTTTTTCCATAATTGAGATGAATCTGTACAAGGAGTAGTATTTTAAACACTTTAATAGAAATTTGAAACTTCAATTACCATGACAACTCCATTCCTTGAAAAAAAATGTGTTTGTGAAATACTGATGCGCCGTTTGCAGCTTTTGGCGATGGTTGAAGTGCAAATCAAACTCAAATGTCAAAAGATTAAGAATGTTGTTACACTAAAAAAGATTTGTCTCAGTTAATATACCTGTGAAATATGAAAGCCCCAGCACTCAACATTAAAAATGTATTGCCAAGGTTAAGCTTTTCGAAGGTAAATCAAAGTCCATGGTCAAGGTCAAAATTGTTGCTATCCAGAGAAAGGTTTTGTCATAAGGATTACGCCTGTAAATTATGAAGCCCTAGTAATGACTGTTCAAAAGATATGTCCAAGGTTAAAAGTCATTTAAAAGTGAGAAAAACTCAAAATTCAAGTCCAAGTTTCATTTTTTATAGCCATTGAAAGGTCTTGTCACAATAAATTGACATAATGTAATATAAACTCTCTAGCGCTATCTGTTCAAAGGTTATGATCAAGGTTGAAGTTAGGATAATTCTTGCAAAATAGGGACAAACTTCAAGGTTAAGGTAAAAATATTTTGTATCCACAGAAAGATCTTGTCCCAAGGAATACATTTGAGAAATATGAAAGTCATACATGTAGCTCTAACCAATGAAAAGTTATGAGCAATATTAAAGTTTTTGCAGATAAATAAATAAACAAACGGACGGACAGAATGGATTAAAATTATACACCCTCGTATCTTTATCTCATATCTCGTATCTCAATTATTTGGGCATAAAACAAACTATTGCTTTAAGTGATGTATTCTAGTGTAGCCTTGCTGAAATTAAGAACCCTCTTTGCACTGCACACTACAGAGTTCTGATTCTAAAGTACTTTTCTGCAGATAGAGTGATCTGCCCTTAGATCTAAATTCTTAAAAGAAAATAGAAATTTACAATATATTACTCAATTTGTAATTAATTAAAGTATTCTTACCATTTTTGAAGGCCAAGATAAATTCACTATATATTTTTTATCAATGTCAAAAAAAATGACATGTGTAGAGAGGGTCCTCAAACCAGAAATAGAGAAGGAGAAGCATTTGGAAAACTTGGCAAGATTTCTATATTTAGTAACCATGGCAACATACAATATGCATTTTGAGGAATTAAAAACTTTTGAATAGAGTTATGTGTATCTAACCACAAATTACATGTATATTAAGTTTTATTGAAGTCAGACTAAAATTGTTGGAGGAGTAGAATTTTTCCTGTTTTTAGCGATTTTCAACCAAAATCCGACTTTTTGACCTCAAAATTAGGAGGTTGTGCACAGTCTTAAGCTTTAAGTTTTATAAATCTAAAAAGATGTGGTATTTGCAAAACATTGCATCCTGACAAGTTTGTGTTGCAATTTATCACTGAAAATGAAGTTTTCGATCAATCATGTATCATTGACAGCAGTAAACAACCTGGTACTAGTAGTATTTCCCCAAGAGTGCTGAAAGAAATAGCTAGCACAATAAACAGTCCTCTAACAAAACTCTTTAAAAGATCACAAAATGAAAAAATGGCAGATATTTTGAAACTATGACAGATTACAACCGTATTGAAAAATAAAGGTAGTGCTCAAGAATTATCAAATTATAGACTAAATACCCTAACTAGTGTCTTTTGTAAAATAATGAAAAAATATTATTTTAAATTTTTATGAAAGACGTTAATGTAATTTACAAATACCAGTCAGGGTTTCAACCTAGGGACTGAACTGCTAACCAACTAGTAGAAATATATAACACTATAATTTCAAGTCTTGACAAAGGAAAAGATGTTAGATTTATTTTTTGTGATAAATCAAAAGCATTTAATAAAGTTTGGTATAAAAGTCGCTTATCTAAACTAAAAAATAAGGTATTAATGACAACATATTAGGCTTAATTGGGAATTATTTGCGTGATAGACAACAAAAAGTTGTCATTGATTGCTTTTCACCAAACCATGTAAATGTTGATGTTCCTCAGGGTTCTGTTTTGGGACCTTTTCTTTTTATCTTATACATAAATGATATTTGTGATGATTTAGCAAATAATATACGTTTTTTTTTGCTGATAACATCTCCTTATATAATATTGAAGAAAAGGAAGCCACAATTGTAGGACAATCACTTACATGTACATGTACTAGTGATCCAGATCTTATTGATAAATGCTCAAGAAATGGCGTGTTGATTTTAATCCAAACAAAATTGTAAATGTTGATTTTTTCAGTCGAAAAAACATAAAATATACGTCCATTACAATTGGTGAACTTGACCCATTCATTATTCAAAATACATCTCATACCAACCAAGGGTTACATTTCAAAGTGATGCTACCTGGACATCGCAAAACAATTAATACATGAAAAAAGCTACAAAAAGACTAAATATTCCCAGAATGCTAATTATATGTATAAAGTGAAAAGGACATTTCTTGTTGAGATATATTTGGCATTTTATGAGACCTGTTTTAGAATATTCTGACGTTGTCTGGGACAATTATTCTGAAAAAATTCAAACTTTTAGAAGATTTTCCAAGTAGAAGTAGAAGCAGGAAGACTCATAACTGGTTTAAAATCTTGTACTATACATTTTTAACATGTAAATTTCTACATCACATCACGTTGCGTCACCCATTATCATAGATTAAACTCCATTCGGCACACCTCGGCCGATTCCCACTTCATCTGATAAGGGGACGGAATCGACGGCACGAAGGTTTGCCGAATGGAATAGCATTAGGATATGCTGCAGTCTGATGTGCATTGGATTAATTCATTTTGTGTTATAATTGGATTATACTTCATGAAGTTGACAAGACCTATGGAGGTCGGTAAGTACAAGTTTAAGTATAGTGGAGGGTAAAATAAATCCAAACGATTAGGTTCAAAAAGGGTCAAAGATCATCGCATGCCACACTAAACGAATTTCATATTGTGAAGTTATCTCCCGTTGTCGATGTGACATTAGTTACTGACAATACTGGTGCGGATCCAGAATTTTTTTCGGAAGTAGGAAGAGGGTTCACATCTTAGTCAAAAAATTCCAGCCCAGAATTTCCTGACAAGCGGGAGGAAAAAAAAACTGAAAACAAATAAACAAAATAAAACAATGATAGTGGGGTCAATGTTTTATAAGTTAGGGGGAGGATGTCCAAAGTCATTTTTTATTTGCTTCAGTATATAGTCTTGTTTAAATAACAAAGCAAATTCCAGGGGGGGGGGTCCAATCTCCCTACCCACTCCCTGTCCCTCAAATAACAATTTATTTTGGGATTCCAATTAATTAGTATATTTTTTTCCATTTGACTAATTATACATATTTTGTTTCTTGTGTTTATAAATATGTCTGTCTATTAATTTCAAGTTTCTTGTAATCATAATTTAGCTAAAACGGACTAGAAGTATCTGTTTTCAAGGTTTTTACAACACCCTAGAAGCTTGGTCAAGAAAGTAGTTCTGATTGAAAAATTCATCGATGTGTAAACTTTTTCTTGAATTTGTTCTCGTCCAATCAAAACACAGGGAATCAATAAATAAAATTTAGAATGGAATTATACATATTTTGTTTCTTGTGTTTATATTATGTCTGTCTATTTGTCTGCAGAAATTATAACCTTGCCCATAAGTTTGAAGTGGGATGGGCTATACAAATAGCTTCCATGTTTTATAGGTTTAATTTTTGTGACAATTAAGACCTTTTATTTGGGTACCATTAATTTTTTCCTCTGATCGCTTGACCTAGGATACACATTTTTACAAGAAAAATACCCAACTTTAAACTTGGCCTAAATTTTGATCAGTAGGTGCTAGGGCTTTCATGCTTAACATGTGTATTCATTGTGAACTGTCAACAGGTATAAATATGTTTGACCTTGACCCTAGAGTTTGAACCATTTAAAAATAATTAGCCTTGGCAATTAACTTTTGAACAGGAAGTACTAGGGATTACTCATTTCAAGTGTGCATTCCTTGTGACAAGACTTTTTTCTGATACCAACAATTTGAACCCTTTGACCTTGACCTTTGAGTTTGACATATATTTGAGAAACTTCAACCTTCGCCATAGGCTTCCATACAGGGACATCAGTGTTTCACAAACACATCTTGTCTTCATTATTATTTGGTGGTGTCTCCATATGAGGGAAAAATTCCCAAGAGAGATGTATTCACAACAAACAAACAAATTACTAAAAAAAAATAAAACATGAATATGTTGGTCATGCATATCTCTGCATGAAACAGCTTTTCAAATACTGCAACCATATTGTAACCCTTTCAAAACACTCATTTGAGCTTTTCTGGTTTCCTTATCATATAACGTCTGTCGTGACATGTCGTCCATCTGTTTGTCTGAAAAC